>CANUEX010217841.1:0-83230 GCA_948099535.1 Jatropha multifida | reverse complement strand
ATAATGAATTGCTGTGGGACACCTTTAGGTTGGAATTTTAATTAATTATATTGTAAAATTATAAAATATTCCTAAGGTTTTAAAGCGACGCGTCTTATTGCTATTTGAGCATTGCAAATTTTACTTTCTGATTTTTCTAATAAAACGATACAATCATTTTTAACCATTAGTCCATGTGCGTTTACCATAAGTAGTTTGGCATTGAGATCTCATACTGTGGATGGACATCTTTGATGTGATATAAGAATATCTCCCATATAAACATGGATTGCTTTAATTTATTTGCCATGTCTAACAAATTGAAAATTTATAATAAAAATCTTCTCTAATGCTGTCTGGACCGGATCCATAGTCTCACTCATAGACTAAACTAATGAGAATAAAGATTTTTTAACAAAGTTCTGACTTTGTCCTTTTTTTTTCAGATGTATGGTAAGAAATGTTTTCATTTCAATAAGAAACCTTATTCTCATTTATTTGATCTATAAGTGGATCTATGAATCCGATCTAGGTAAAATTTTTCCTTGTCTGTGTAATCTATGAGTCTGACGTGGCAAAAATAACCATGCTCTCTATCTTCAAAAGGTCTATTAGATGGCATAACTGAACCTTTCATTCCTTTTTTTTTTTTCTTATTTATTCATTTTTCTCTTATTTTTTATTGTCCTTTATGCATTCTCTTTTATTCGCGCTCAAATTTTTTCTTGCACTGAAACTGTTTTCTTTTTGGCGTAGTGGAGAGCTATTTTTAAAATCTAACATCTAAAAATACACATTCACTCACATCATCATCCACAACTTTTATTTATCAAGACATATCAGCCACAATCCATAGTTATATTGGAAATGCTCTAAGAGTTTAGTTTTATATATATATATATATATATATACACTTAAGATGTCCAATAGAACTACTACTCTTGAGAGTATCTCCTATGCAACCATGGATTGCTCATTTATTGGCCAAGTCTGTGAAAATCTGATGTGTAAAAAAAAGAGGAAACTATAGTATGATTCATGTAGTTTGTGAAATACAACTAGTATGTCATTGTCCTTTAAGGAATACATTAAAATTTTTTTTACAGTTTACTTTCATCTAACTATAAGTCATCCTGACCAATTTTTACATATTTTTTGTTAAGTGCTTTATGAAATGACGAAAGTACATCTTTTAGTTTTAAAAACATAAGGATGGACTAGTTGTATTTTTCAAACCACAGATACTGCAGTGTAATTTTTCTAGTGTAATATTTTAGTATATCTCCTTTGACCTTGTATTATTTTGTTGACTTAATGGAAAAAAATACAAAAATTAGATAGAAAGACCGAATAACATAATTGAAGAAAAACATAGAAACAAATTAGCATATTTAAAAAAGACATGGACAGACTAGTTCGCAAACTAAAAGGATTTTAATATTATTTTTCAAAAAAAAAAAAAAAAATAGAGACATCGTCCATCATGTTCTATATTTTCAGAGGATTTGTTAGACATCGTGACTTAACTATTTATTTTTTTTCGTATTTATTCATTTATTCAATTTTTTTATTTTCCTTTTACGTCTTCTCTTTTATTCACGCTCGAACTTGTTCTTGCAGTGAAGTTGATTTCTCTTCCATGCTCAAGAGTTGTGGACGGTTGTCTATCTAATAAATTACTAATATTGGAGGTGCCATGTATAGAGTGAAAAAAAAAGCCCTTGCAATTGGATTAGTGAAGGAGTTATGATCAAGGTAACACCTTTTTTTATTCTTGATTTTAATTCTTTTTCGATTTTTCATTTTAATTTGATTATTGTTATATGTTCAGTATTCACAATCAAATAGTTCTAGAATTAACTTCAGAAATTAATGTGAAACCAGCTCTCAAGCTCCCCTTCTTTCTTGTGAAGGGTTTACCTTTATTGCATATCATTTTTATTCCGAAACTTTTTAGAATTACCTATTATACAAACTAATTTTAACAAGATACTATTCCTTTAAGGCCGGTTCATCTTCTATTTGTTATTTATCATTCTAGCTTATAAAGTTAATACTTTTCATATTTGTTTTGAGGATTCAACTACCTTAGAAATGTTGTGGTATGCCCACTACAAGTGGGACCCACATTAAATGAAAAGAAAAAAAAAGTGGAAAGAAATTTGTTATAGTGCGCACCGCTCCACATTTTTTATTAATTTTTTTCTTTGTTTGGTGAGCTATTCGACCAAACTTCTTTGATTTTTCTTTATTTTTTTTCTATAAATATGTAAGTGATAACTTGTAAATTAAGCATAAAATGTTATATATTTAATTATTGTTTATGGGTGATTTTTGGCTTAAATGAAGACTTTTCACTTGGTTTTCATATTTCCCATAGGAAATGCTACATTTGGCAAAAAGGAAGCTTTGAAGGCTAATTTCAGAAGTTTTGGTGAAAGTTATCAATTTGGTGCTAAGTCCTCAAAAACGCTTTTGGAAGTCTGCAGTTAGCACTTGGGCAAGCACAGTGAGAGACCAGTTGAGGAGAGAGAATAGCTACTGGAAGTTTTATATTAGTGCTTGTGCAAACGCTATGTAGCTAACCCTCAAGAAAGAGAAACGCTTTTGGAAGTTTTGTAATAGCACTTGGGCAAGCGCTAAAGAGCTGCGACCTGAATTTTGACAAATCTTACCAGACGCGAGGAAATCTTTTTAAATGCAAGTTGATTTGAATTTTTTGGGATTTTACAAATAATTAAATATTTTAGATTTATTTTAAAAAGATATTATTTAGTTTTAGGGATCTTCTTGTTCTCTTATATATTTTTGAAGGTTTGTAAGAGGGGATCGCCTCCTCTTCTTCCCCGTTACTTTCATTTCTACGTTTAAAAAAATAAAACAACAGATCCATATTTATTTCTTCATGTTCTTCACAGCCATGAGCGACTAAGCTCAATATTTTCAGTCAAGGGTTGAATTCAAGCAAGGATTCTTTGCAATCATAAGATCTAAACGCGATAAGTATACTCTTTAAATCTATTTGGCTTTTGTGTGTTTTCTATAAATATGAGAAACCCCATCTCTAATGTTTTCTTATTATTTGTTCAATAAGGGCCCATTGTTCAAACTATAAGGAAGCACATAGCTATCAATTAGGTTGAGATTCGTATTGTCTAACTGAATTGAATAGGTAGCAAATAGTACAATTTGATTGCGTCCAAGCCTTTGGATTTTATTATGGAAACCCACAATCTGTTTTAAATGAACTGCCACTTGTGAATTTTTTGAATAGGGCAGGGTCTTTCTAGTTTTCATTGCTGTTAGCGAATTAAATTCTATTGCTAGTTTAGGATTGTTCGTTAATTAGTGATTATTCTAGTGCTTTGTCTGTGTAATCTAATACTATAGAAAGATTTTTCGGAGGTGCTTGTCCAAAGATTATAACCTGTTCGTCATTCAAGTTTTAGAGTAATTTTTGTATCCATGATCGATTAAGAGAATTCCCTGCTGTGAATCACCCTTTCCTGAAGCATATCCTCTATCGGTATTTATTATTTAATTTATCGCTTTCTGTTATTTAGTTATTATTTTCAATTGCTATTTGATCAAACCCCCCCCCCCCTTTTATTTATTTGTCCTTATAAACTGGTTTCAAATTAAAAATTAGATTTTACTAGTCTCTAGGGTTCGACCCTTCTTTCCCTATCTACAATTTATCTGGATTAGAAAATCAGAAATTATTTTTGGTGGCTTCGACACCCATCAAATTTTGGCGCCGTTGCCGGTGACTAATATAAATTTGATTTTTGATTTTGATGACCAAATCTTAACAGGCTAACTTAGATTTTTATCCAGAAATGGAGAAGCGAGCCCGTGCATTGAGGAAAACAGCAAGACTGTGAAAAGAACAAGCAGCCACAACATCCATATCTCCTTTAGAGGAACCGGCACCCAAAATTCTAGCAGAATTTGAAGGCGCAGAAACTGAGTCTGAAGAAGAAGAAGTCATGGCTGAGGAACGGATAGTGAGACAGCTACACGCACCTCCGGTGGAGCAATAGCCCCTTTGCATTAATTATCCAGCCTTGGAGGTGGCATTTGAGCTGAAATTAGGCTTAATACACCTGCTTCGTATCTTTCGCAGATTCGAGAATGAAGACCCAAACAAGCACCTGAAGGAGTTTCACGTAGTGTGCTCGAGCATGAAACCACAAGGAGTGACTGAAGAACAGATCAAGTTGAGGGCATTCCCATTTTCTTTGCAGCATGCCGCCAAGGAGTGGTTGTTCTATTTGCCTTTGGAAACCATCAGAACGTGGGAGGACATGGTCTGACTTTTCCTAGAAAAGTATTTTCCAGCTTCAAGAGCAGCTTTGATATGAAGGGAAATCAGTGGCATCAAGCAAAAAGATGTAGAAACTCTCCATGATTATTGGGAGAGGTTTAAGAGATTGTGTGCTAACTGCCTGCAATATGGAATTACTGAATAATCTCTGATTCAGTATTTCTACGAAGGAATGTTGGATTTAGAGAGAAGAATGATTGATACAGCAAGTGGAGGAGCTCTTGTCAATAAAACTCCTCGATAAGCTCGCGAAATCATATCTATCATGGCAGCCAACACACAATAGTTTGGTAGACGCTAAGACATGCCAAAGCGAGTCAACTAGGTAAGTGATTCTAATATTGAGCAAAAACTTAATGAGCTAACAAGTATGGTTCAAAGTATTGCTATAGGTATGTGGAACCAGGTATGTGGAACCAGCTAACAAGCGAGTCAACCAGGTATGTGGAATCTGTGCTTACCATGGCCACACAACTGACATGTGCCCAACATTGCAAGATGGTGATCAAGAATAGGTAAATGCTGTAGGCTGATTTCCTAGCCAGCCTCAAGGAAATTATGATCCATACTCGAATACATACAACCCAGGATGGAGGGATCATCCGAATTTCAGCTATGGGGGAAGGTCACAAAATGCGCAGCAATTCCATTATGCTCCATAGCAGTAGTACCCTCAAACAAGCTCTAAATCAGGTATGTCTCTTGAAGATATAGTTAAGTCGCTTGCTACTAACAGTCAACAATTTCAGTAGGAAACCAGAACCAGTATTCAAAACTTAGAGAACCAGGTAAGTCAGCTAGCTACTTCTCTAAGCAAATTGGAGTCATAGGGAAAGCTATCTTCTCAAACTGTTGTCAACCCCAAGCAAAATGTGAGTGCAATCACCTTGAGGAGCGGGAAGGAGCTAGTGACCCCAAATCCAAAGAAGGAACGTAGCGATTTAAGGAAAGAAGTTGAAGAGGAGATAGAGATACAGTAGATCAAGAACTCAGAATCACACTTGCCCAAGCCTCCGCCACTGGTGGGACAGTCCCCTTTTCCAGAAAGGTTAGCTAAATCAAAGAAAGACAAAGAGGCAAAGGAGATTCTTGAGAGTTTTCGCAAGGTAGAGGTAAATATTCCATTATTAGATGCAATTAAACAAATTCCTCATTATGCAAAATTTTTAAAAGAACTTTGCATTAACAAAAGGAAGCTAGCTGGTTATGAAAGGGTGAGTGTGTGGGAGAATGTTTTCGCCATGTTGTAGAAAAAATTACCCCCCAAGTGCAAGGATCGAGGTATGTTTGCTATCTCTTATAAAATTGGCAATATTGGTATTAAAAAGACTATGTGTGACTTGGGTTCATCCATAAATGTTATGCCATTATTAATTTGTTCTAGTTTGAGTGTTGGTCCATTGAAAAATACCTCTGTAGTGATTCAACTAGCTGATAGGTCTGTAGTGTACCCCGAAGGTGTTAGAGGATGTGTTAGTGCAAGTTAATGGATTGATATTCCCTGCTAATTTTTATGTGTTAGATATGGAGGATGATAATTCTCCCGCTTCTTCTGAAATTTTACTAGGGAGACCATTCCTTAGCACAGCTAAAGCAAAAATCGATGCTTATGACGGTACTTTAACCATGGAGTTTGATGGTGATGTAATCAAGTTTAATGTGTATGATGCCATGAAATATCCATGTGATCTGTCCCATGTTTGTAGTGTTGATATTGTTGATCCTTTGACTCAAGATCTTTTTTAGCATGATGTTAATGATGCACTTAATGTAGTGATTTGCAGGAGTGTTGACATCAACAGCCTAGGTAAGCTTGAAGACAGGTTTTCATTTGATGAAACACTACAGGAAGTTGTGCATGAAATGGAGGCGACTAGGCCTTTGAAAGGTTACATTTGTAATTTGAAGTTACCTTCTTCTCACGCCAAGCTTTTGCCTTCTATTTTGCAGCCACCCAAGTTAGAGTTAAAACCTTTGCCCGACCACTTGAAGTATGCCTACTTGGGTGAGGGAGAAACGCTTCTGGTAATCATTTATAATAAACTCAGTAAGGTGGAGGGAGAAAAGTTGGTCCGGGTTTTGTGCGAGCACAAAGAGGCTATTGGATGGACCAAAGCCGACATTAAAGGGTTGAGCCCGTCGATGTGCATGCACCATATTCTGTTAGAAGAAGGAAGCAAGCCAAGGAGAGAAGCTTAAAGATGCCTGAACCCACCAATGATGGAGGTTGTGAAAAAGGAGATTCTAAAGTTGCTAGATGCAGGTGTGATCTACCCGATCTCAGATAGCAATTGGGTGAGTCCAGTACAAGTCGTGCCCAAGAAGACGAGTATAACCGTAGTTGAGAATGACGATGGAGAGTTAGTGCCCACTTGAGTCCAAAATGGGTGGAGAGTTTGCATAGATTACAGGATGTTGAATGCGTCCACTAGAAAATACCATTTTCCACTTCCTTTTATTGACCAAATGCTTGAAATTTTAGCTGGATGCTCTCATTATTGTTGTCTTGATGGTTATTCAGGTTTCTTCCAGATTCTAGTTGCACCCGAGGACCAGGACAAGACGACATTCACTTGCCCCTTTGGTGTACCTTTGCCTATCGGCGGATGCCGTTTGGGCTTTGCAATGCCCCAGCCACGTTCCAAAGGTGTATGGTGAGTATATTTTCTAATTATGTAGAAAATATAATAGAAGTGTTCATGGATGATTTTACCATTTACGGTTATTCTTTTGATGCATGCTTAGTTAATCTCACCAAGGTTTTGAAAAGATGCTAGATTCAAAATTGGTTTTAAATTATGAAAAGTGTCATTTTATGGTGGAGCAGGGTTTGATTCTAGGCCATATTGTGTTTTCGAGGGGTATAGAAGTAGATAAGGCCAAAATTGACATGATAAAATCTTTGCCTTACCCCACCAGCGTGTGGGAGGTTCATTCTTTTCTTGGTCATGCAGGATTTTATAGGCGTTTCATCAAGGACTTTGCGAAGATAGCACAACCCTTGTGCCAACTACTTCAAAAGGATGCATCGTTTGAGTTCAATGAGGCATGCACAAAGGCTTTTGACAAGTTGAGAGAGAAGTTAATTTCTACACCTATTATCTAGCCTCCAAATTGGGACTATCCTTTTGAGATCATGTGTGACGCGAGCAACCACGCCGTAGGCGCTATTCTTGGACAGCGAATTGGGAAGAATTCGCATGTGATCTATTATGCGTCAAGGACGCTGGATGATGCACAGTGCAATTACTCTACCACGGAGAAAGAGCTTTGGGCGATCATGTTTTCATTGGAAAAGTTTTGCTCCTACTTGTTAGGGACTAAGGTTACTGTGTATTCTGACCATGCAGCCCTTAAGTACCTACTCACCAAGAAGGAGTCAAAGCCTTGCTTGATTTGTTGGATACTGCTTCTTCAAGAATTTGATATAAAGATAAAAGACAAGAAGGGCTCAAAAAAATTAGTTGCTGATCATCTCAGCCGGTTAACATTCAACGAAAGGCCATCCCCTTTAAAGGATGCTTTTCGGGTGAACATCTTTATGGTTTGAATGGTAAATTTGTTCCATGGTTTGCTGACATTGTCAATTATCTTGTCACAGGTTCACTTCCTGAAGAATTATCCAGGAATGAGAGGGACAAAATTCGCTGGGATTCCAAGTACTATGTGTGGGATGACCCTTACCTTTGGAAATTTTGCTCTGATCAGGTCATTCGTCGATGCATAGCCGATATGGAGATTCAAGATGTACTGCAGTTCTGTCACTCTTATGCGTGTGGTGGACATTTTGGACCTAGTCGAACCGCTCGCAAGGTGTTGGATTATGGCTTATTTTGGCCTGCTGTGTTCCGTGACTTGTTCTCATTTTGCAAAGCTTGTGAGCGCTGCCAACGAACCGATAATTTAGGCAAGAAAGGTCAAATGCCACTCACTTCTATCTTGCTATGTGAAATTTTTTATGTGTGGGCCATTGATTTCATGGGACCATTTCCGACATCCTTTGGAAATTCGTACATCCTGCTTGCTGTGGATTACGTGTCAAAGCCGGTGGAAGCCAAGGCTACAAGGACTAATGATGCCAAAATTGTGGTAAGTTTTGTTAAAAGTCATATTTTTTGTAGGTTTGGAGTTCCTAGAGCCATCATGAGCGATCGAGGGATGCATTTTTGCAACAAAGTCATGGCCAATCTCCTGAAGAAGTATGGAGTTACACATCGAGTTTCCACAACCTATCATCTTCAAACGAATGGACAGGCTGAGATTTCTAATAGGGAGGTGAAGACCATTTTGGAGAAGACAGTCAATACAACTAGGAAGGATTGGAGCCTTAAGCTAGATGACGCTCTCTTGGCCTATCAGACAGCATACAAGACTCCCATTGGTATGTCCTCGTACCGTTTGGTACTTGGTAAGCCATGTCACTTACTAGTGGAGTTGGAGCATCGTGCATTTTGGGCAATTAAACAGTGTAACATGCGATTAGAGGAAGTTGGTGAGCAAAGAAAGTTGCAGTTACAAGAGTTGGAGAAACTTCGAAATGAAGCTTATGAGAGTGCTAAACTCTATAAGGACAAGACCAAGACTTTCCATAATCAAATGATTTCTAGGAAAAATTTTAAAGTTGGGCAAAAAGTTTTACTTTTTTATTCACAACTTAAATTATTTCCTAGTAAGCTTAAGTCTAGATGGATAGAAGCTTTTATGGTCACTAACGTATTTTCTCATGGTGCAGTGGAAATTTGAAGCTTGGAAACTGATAAAATTTTCATAGTTAATGGCCATCGTCTTAAACCATTCTATGAAGAATTCACAGCTTATGAGCCGGAGGAAGTACATTTGGTCAGTCCGAACTTGGAGAAGTGACCCGGGAATGTCTAGCCTAAGACGTTAAACGAGGGCGCTTGTTGGGAGGCAACCCAATGTGAGGCTTGCCCAAGCCTCGTATCTGTTCTTATTTCTGTTTTATTTTCAGTTATTTTATTTTATTTTATTTTAATATGGGTCATCTTCTTCCTTTGGTCTCTGGTTTATTTCCTGGTTTCATGTTGGGGAGCTAGTTTAACTGCCATAGTTAAAATAAAAGAGTGTTATTTAAAAAAAACAAAAAAACAAAACACACAATTCCTTCTGTTCTTTTTATTGTGTGGCCATAGTAATTATTGTGGCATTTCTTTTGTTTTTTGTTTTTATTCTTTTATTCTATTTTGTTTTTACTTTGTTTTTTTTATTATTTTGTTTATTTTTTTTATTACCTTTACCTGTATTTCTTTATTTTTACCTTTTGCAACTGTTTTATCTTAAAATCACTATTCTTTTACACACTCTCTCTCTCTCTCTCTTTATTTCCTATTACAGCCCCAAGGCGCCGCCAGCCGCCTCTCGCCGGACCTCCACCATGCCACGAATTGAGAGATAGGCCGCACAGCTACCGAGCGACACAATCTCCTCCGTCCCGCAGCCACATCATCCGTCTTCACCATTGCCGTCGCATTTCGATTCAGACAGGGAGGGCGGCTCGTGATCTCCATTGTCGGTCCCTGCTGTGCCTCCGTCCGATGCCCCTGGACCCAGTATAGCGCCGCCAAGGACAGTAGCGCGCTCTGCCTCTCCAGCCACGATAGTGTGCTCTGCCTCTCCAGCAAAAACCACGCCTTCAGTCGTTCCCATCACCTCCGTTTCTGCCACTACCCGGCATTAACGACAGCACCGCTGGACATAAGTGACGCCGCCTCCTCCTGAGCCCCCAGCTAGCACGCGCCGCTGGACCTGTTCTTAGGCCCAGCGAGCTCGACGCAATGCGCCATTAACCCAGACCTAGCCGCAGTCAGTCGCACGACGACCACTGCGCTGTTCGGCCTCTCCGGTCTCTCCTCCCGTGTCTATTTCTTTATATGCGCCTATTTCCTCTGTTGCTGAGCCACCCACCTCAATCGACCAGTCTGCCCCTACTGCACCTTCGCCATGAAGCCGTGCCCGGATAAGGAAAGGTAAGAGTCACTACTGTCCCAATATTGCTGATTTGGATGTTGCGTTGAGTTTCGATTTGGTTACTCACAAATAGAGGTATGCTTTTATTCGCACTCTTGAAATAATACCATGTCGTTCTGTTGATGTACCTTCCCTTATTACGCTTAATTTGCATGATGATTTTTGTAATTTAGTTGATGTTATTGTTGGCGCGAATTTTTCTTTTATTAGTGTCCCGCATTCATCGAACTTTGCTTGGAATTTTATTCGACATTTGAATTTATCCATTCTTCTGAGTCTTTCTGTCTCAGTAAACTTGATGCAATTCGATTTCATTTAATGGGTCGCATGCTTAGCTTTTCTGTTACATCTTTTAATATCTTTTTGGGTGTACTTGATACTGAGTCTGCTGCGAGTGCTACTTATTTGAATGCTTACTATGATTATCCAGATGAGTTTGATGCTTTAGATGCTTATAGGACCCTTATTGGTAGGCTTGACATTCTTTATTCTGCTAGTTGGTCTAAGGCTAATCTGATTCAGAATGCCACACTACTATCCTCTCAAAACCTGAGTTATTTTTCTTGTGGTGTATGGTCACTGGGAGGCATGTAAATTTTGGGTTTTGGCTTTTTACCCAGTTTGAGAGCATCATTCGTTTTCGACGGGATATGCTTTTAGGGTCTATTATTACTATGATAGCTGTAAGACAAGGTGTGTTGGATCTTGATGCACATACTTTGCATGTTGCATGTGCCATGCCTCCTTTGGATTTACCTATTTTAGATTCTATGGGCTTATTGTGTCGCGAGGGGAGCGGTTCTTTTTCTTTTGCTCCTGCAGGTCCCATTATTCCACGCCAACAACACGTCTTCCATAAGAGGAAGGAGACTGCAGCTGCAACTTCGACATCCACTCCTGCTGCCCAGCCCGAGGCCTCTTCATCTCTGGTGTGTCACATGGAATGTTTGGAGGCAAGCTTGACTCCCTTACTTCCACGATCACCGAGGTCCACACTATTTTGCATGTCGTTGCACGCCATTTGGGGTTATCGTGGCCCCTGCCCTCCGCTTAGCTCACACCTGCCTCCACAGGGAAGCTTTCTTTCCTTTATCTTTCGTTTTTCTTATTCTTTTTGGAAATTGACTCCCTTTGTGTTGTTGATGATTCCACATTGGAGATAATGTGAGGAGTAAGTGTACGGGAGGATGTGCTTTTGGAAGTGCTTGTCTGTGATTTATTTGTTTTTCCAGCTTATTTTTGAATAATTCATTGCCTACTTAGTATTATCCAACTTATTCCATGGGAATTTGTGCTGTTTGTTTTGTATATACAACATTTTTGCAAATTTCCTTCTTGTCTTGAAGTGTGATTGATTTTCTCTTTTGAGCTCTTAGAAAGCATTCTTTGCCCTTTAACTAGTTTCTTTTGCATTAAATTGGCTCTTTTGAATTTTAGGCAAGTAATAGTAGTCTTTATTGTAATCTTCTATCTTCTCCATACTGTAGATAGCATCTCTTAGTCATTCTATTTTTATGCAAATCATTTAGACTTCATTAATATATGGAACTTTAAATTGCTTGTGCTTAATTCATTGTTGTGCACATTTTAAAACTCTATTTAACATGTCTGAAGTGCTACTTTTGGATGTTTGGATGTATGATTTGGAAGGATGGAGGGTGCAAATCGCACAAAGCGATGTAAAAGGTGAGGAATAAAAGAGAACGAAAAAAGAGGTAATACACATGAGTTCTCTATAAGTTGTAAAAAAAAAAAGAAGAGAAAGAAAAAAAGAAGAAAACAAAAGAAAAATATTTTTGCAACGAATAAATGAAAAACAATGAGTGGAGAAGGCACCTTCCTTTTGAAAAAAATGACACCACGTCCTAGAGTATTATACTTTAGTAGGTTAACCTTATGTTTTGGAATGTGGCAACTTAAATTCTGATAGAACTTAATAAGTTGTGTGCGTAAATTTCCAAGTCTTTATGATTTGTGCTTAATGGGATGCCTTAAGGTTGCTGTATATTGGTATGGTGTTGATAGAATAAACAATGATGATTATTACCTTATTTGTCTTTCTTTCCAAATTTTCAATATTTTGTTAAAAGAGTATTGTTGTAGGGTGAAGCGTGTTTCTTTGTGAGTTTGATTGAGACTTTGGTCATGCTTGAGGACAAGTATGGAATAAGTGTGGGGGAATTTGATAGCTTTTAAATTAAGCATAAAATGTTATATATTTAATTATTGTTTATGGGTGATTTTTGCATAAATGAAGACTTTTCACTTGGTTTTCATATTTCTCATAGGAAATGCTACGTTTGGCAAAAAGGAAGCTTTAGAGGCTAATTTCGAAAGTTTTGGTGAAAGTTATCAATTTGGTGCTAAGTCCTCAAAAACGCTTCTGGAAGTCTGCAGTTAGCGCTTGGGCAAGCACAGTGAGAGACCAGTCGAGGAGAGAGAATAGCTACTAGAAGTTTTTTATTAGCGCTTGGGCAAGCGCTATGTAGCCAGCCCGCAGGAAAGAGAAATGCTTCTAGAAGTTTTGTAATAGCAGTTGGGCAAGCACTAAAGAGCTGCGATCTGGATTTTGACAAATCTTACCAGACGCGAGGAAATCTTTTTAAATGCAAGCTGATCCGAATTTTTAGGGATTTTACAGATAATGAAATATTTTAGATTTATTTTAAAAAGATATTATTTAGTTTTAGGGATCTTCTTGTTCTCTTATATATTTTTGAAGGTTTGTAAGAGGGGATCGCCTCCTCTTCTTCCCCGTAACTTTCATTTCTACGTTTGAAAAAATAAAACAACAGATCCATCTTTATTTCTTCATGTTCTTCACAGCCATGAGCGGCTAAGCTCAATATTTTCAGTCAAGGGTTGAATTCAAGTAGGGATTCTTTGCAATCGTGAGATCTAAAAGCGATAAGTATACTCTTTAAATCTGTTTGACTTTTGTGTGTTTTCTGCAAATATGAGAAACCTCATCTCTAGTGTTTTCTTATTATTTGTTCAATAAGGGCCCATTGTTCAAATTATAGGGAAGCACATAGCTATCAATTAGGTTGAGATTTGTATTGTCTAACTGAGTTGAATAGGTAGCAAATAGTATAATTTGATTGCGTCCAAGCCTTTGGATTATATTATGAAAACCCACAATCTGTTTTAAATGAACTGCCGCTTGTGAGTTTGTCGAATAGGGCAGGGTCTTTCTAGTTTTCAGTGCCATTAGGAAATTAAATTCTATCGCTAGTTTAGGATTGTTTGTTAATTAGGGATTATTCTAGCGCTTTGTCTGTGTAATCTAATACTATGAAAAGATTTTTCGGAGGCACTTGTCCAAAGATTATAACCTGTCAGTCATTGAGTTTTTAGAGAAATTTTTGTATCCATGATCAATTAAGAGAATCCCTTGTTGTGAATCACCCTTGGTTGAAGCATATCCTCTATCGGTATTTATTATTTAATTTATCGCTTTCTGTTATTTAGTTATTATTTTAAATTGCTATTTGATCAAACCCCCCTCCCCCCCCTTTTATTTATTTGTCCTTATAAACTGGTTTCAAATTAAAAATCAAGTTTTACTAGTCTCTAGGGTTCGACCCTTCTCTCCCTATCTTCAATTTATCTAGATTTGGAAATCAGGAATTATTTTTTGTGGCTTCGACACGCACCAGTAAGTGCAAAACAAGATGTAGGTGTGCAAAAAACACGAAAAGAAAAATTGAGAGAGCAATGTTTAGGAAAGGTTTTTCTAAAATCGGGGAGTAAAAAAATAGTGAGAAAATTATTTTTTGGATGTTTTGAAAAACACTGTGTGTGCACTATTTTGTCCCATTTGTATTAATCTTTTTGCAAGCATACTATTTTTAATAGTGGAAGAATTATTCGGAGTTTGTCCCATGGACGTAGCCCTAAAATAGTTAAGGGTGAACTATGTAAATTTTTGTGTGTCATATTTTATTATTCCGCTACCATAATTATTCTCTTAATTGTATCGTGGGACCAACAAGCGATATCAGAGCCCGATTTTGGCAAGTTCAAGTGTTGTAATTAAGAATTTTTCTAAGTATGTACTATGGTTACAGCCTAATCTGACCTTCCACATCAAAAAAAAATTTTTCTTAAACTATTACTTGATTTAAAGTCCAATTAGTCAGAGATCGGTACCGGATCCATGTATATATTTTGAAAATAAATATACCACGGTGAATCTTTTGGCCTAGTACGCTCGAAAAGCAGTTGTAGAAATAATAAAGTGATGAATAGTAAAATAATAACTCAAAGTTTATGGTAAATAATTACTATTGGAGTTACTGTTGTGTGGTCAATCACTATTAAGCCCAGTAGTGTTTACATCCATGTTACTGTTCACATATACTGTTACTATTCACTATTCACGTATACTATTACTATTTAAGCATACGACTATTATTCATCAAATTTCATAAATAAATTATGGAGGCTAAGACGGGCAAGATGATCAGTCTAAATGGCGGGAATTACCATATATGGAGAAATAAAATGAGAGACCTCCTTATAGTAACCAAAATGCACCAGCCAGTGTTTAGTACAACTAAACCAGAAGATAGGATTGATGAAGAATGGGCTTTTGAGCACAAGCAAGTTTGCGATTTTATTAGACAGTTTGTCGATGATAATGTGTATAATTACATTTGTGATGAGAGTCACACATGAACATTATGGAATAAACTTGAGGAGCCATAGCCCTCAAAATGTGACAATAACCAATTATTCTACTTGACAAAACTGATGGATTTTAAATACCGAGAAGGTACTTATGTAGCATATTACTTAAGTGAAATGTAGGCAACCATCCATCAGCTGTCAAGTATGGGCATAAAGTTTGATGATAAAATCCTCGACCTTATGGTGCTTGCCTCCTTGCTAGAGTCGTGGGAGACTTTGAAGATATCAGTGACAAACTCGACACCTCATGGTTGAGTTTGCTAAAAATTTGTTAAAAATGTTGTTTTGAATGAAGAGATGAGACATAGAGCACGAAATCCCTCTTCATCTCAGTTAGACATTCTTGTGGCAAATGCTAAAAGAAGTAACCAGCTTAGAGGATGGAGACAATGTAGAAGTTCAAATACAAGAGATAGGAGCATAGGTAAATCAAAAAAATATGCTAAGATTATATGCCATCACTGTGGCAAAAAGGGGCAAATCAAAATGTATTATTGGAAGTTCAAAAGTGATCAGGAGAAGAACAAAGGCAAAGTGAAAAAAGAAGAAAGTAGTGAGGATGAAGCCAATGTCATTGCTGAGTTTCACATTGTCATAGAGGACACTATTAATCTTGCAACCTGGGAGACCAATTGGGTGATTGATAGTGGGGCTACTCTTCATGCAACATCTCAAAAAGAAAACATTTCATCTTACACATTTGACAATCTAGGTGTGGTCAAGATGGTAGACGACAAATTGTTAAAAGTCGTTGGTAAGGGAGATATTTGCTTAGAGATGGAAAATAGTTCGAGATTAATTTTAAAAGATGTTCATGTAGAAGACATGCATTCAAATTTAATCTCAATTGGCATACTTGATATTTAAGGTTTCTATAGCAACTTCAAAATGGTCAATGGAAGCTCACCAAAGGTTCCTTGGTAGTAGCCAAAGGAAGAAAAGACCCAAAGCCTTTAAATGATGTATACGAAGCTCTTCCAAGACACTTTGAATGTGGCGGAGAATGACAATACAGTTGAATTGTGGTATAAACAACTAGGCCAAATGAGAAAAAAAGGAATGACAACTCTAGTCAGAAAGAACATGCTATCTAGATTGGATAAAGTCTGCTTAGATAAGCATCCTAATTATATGGTAGGAAAGTAGAATAGGGTAGCTTTCAAGATTTCTCCCCTTCCAGAATGAAGAATGTGTTAGATCTAGTGTAGTTAGATTTATGTGGACCATTGATGATGTCATATGGTGGAAATCGATACTTCGTGACATTTATCGATGACCATTCTAGGAAGACCTAGGTATACACATTGAAGTCAAAAGATCAGGTGTTAGAAGTCTTTAAACAATTTCTAAACCTGGTTGAGAGACAGACCCGCAGGAAGCTAAAGTGCATTAGGATAGATAATGGTGGAGAATACATTAGGTTATTCGACATTTTCTCCAAGAGCATGGTATTCGACATCAAACAACACCTCCTAAGACACCGCAATTGAATGGTTTGACTGAGAGGATGAATAGGACTTTGATGGAGAGAGTCAGATGTTTACTCTCACATGCAAAGTTGTCTAAAAGATTTTGGGTGAAGCTCTACTCACAGTAGTTCATATTTTAAATCGTTCACCTTGTGTCCCTCTACAGTATGATACTTTAGAAAGAGTATGGTGAGGAAAGGATGTTTCCTATGACCATTTACAGGTGTTTGGTTGTAAAGCTCTCATTCACATCCCTAAGAATGAGAGGTCCAAGCTTTGATGTGTAGACTAGACAATGCATATTCATTAGGTATGGCTAAGATCAATTTGGTTATAAATTTTATGACCCAGTCCAGAAAAAGATGATAAGAAGTTGAGATGCTGTATTTATTGAAGATCAGACTATTGAAGATGTTGAAAAGACTCAGAAGCAGACTTCCAATAGATTTGATGATGATTCAATAGATTTTCATATAGTTCTTCTAACAGCAGAACAGAGGCAAATTGGAGATGAGGAAAATGTTCCACAAGAACAAGAGCCAGAGTTAGAAAATTTATAAGTTCCTAATGAGAATGAACTAGATGATGGTGTTCATGTTCAGCCACTAGCACCGGAAGGTCCTCAAACATTAAGAAGATCTAATAGAGTTAGACAGCCATCTACTAGATTTGCAATAAATGAGTATGTACTGATGACTAACGGGAGAGAACCTGAATGCTTTGCATGAGTTATGAAAAATAAACAAAAAAGGAATTGGATTGAAGTCTTGCAAGATGAGATGAAATCTTTGCATGAGAATAAAACATTTGAGCCGATGAAGTTGCCTAAAGGCAAGAAAGCTTTAAAGGGCAAATGGGTGTTCAGAATCAAGCAAGAAGAACACGGCTCCAAACCACGGTTCAAAGCTAGATCAGTTGTGAAAGGATTCAATCAAAGAAAGGGTATTGACTTTGATGAGATTTTTTCACCCGTTGTGAAAATGACATCTATTCGAACAATGCTTGGATTGGCCACCAGGCTTGATTTGAAAATTGAGCAAATGGATGTAAAGACTACCTTCTTACATGGTGATTTGAAAGAAGAAATATACATGAAGCAGCCAGAGGGTTTCATAGAGAAAGGAAAAGAAGACTATGTGTGTAAATTGAAGAAGAGCTTGTATGGATTAAAATAAGCATCGAGACAGTGGTATAAGAAGTTTGAGTCTGTTATAGGGGAGCAAGGCTATAGAAAGACTACTTCAAATCACTATGTTTTCGTGAAGAAATTCTCTGATAATGACTACACCAGCAAAGCAAATTCTTGGTATGAAAATTACAAGGAATCAAAGTGCTAAGAAATTATAGTTGTCACAGCAAAAGTACATAGCAAAAGTACTTCAAAGTTTTCACATAGATAATGCTAAGGCAGTTAGTTGTCCTTTTACTAATCACTTTAGATTGAGTTCAAAACAGTGCCCTTCTACCGATAAAGAGAAGGAAGAAATGAAAATGATTTCATATGCTTCAACAGTTGAAAGTTTGATGTATGTTATGATTTGTACACGGCCATATATTGCTTACTCAGTTGGAGTAGTGAGTCGGTATCTTTCAAATCTTGGAAAAGAACATTGGGCTACAGTAAAGTGGATTTTCAAATATCTTAAAGGTACAACCAAAATATGTTTATGTTTTGGAGATGATAAGCCAGTATTAGTTGATTACACTGATCCAGATATGATTGGAGATATTGACTCGAGAAAGTCCACATCAGGTTATCTTATCACATTTGCAAGGGGAGCTGTGTCATGACAATCAAGATTATAGAAGTGTGTTATTTTTCAACAATTGAGGCAAAGTTTGTAGCACTGATAGAAGCATGTAAGGAGTTACTGTGGATGAAGAAGTTCTTGAATGAATTTGGAATTCATCAAGAGTAGTGTCAAATATTCTGCGATAGCCAGAGTGCAATTCACCTTGGGAAGAATTCCTCCTTTCATTCAAGATCAAAAAACATTGATTTTAGATATCACTGGATTAGAGATATATTGGAGATGAAGCAATTACAGCTTGTGAAGATCCATATAGATAAAAATGGATCAGACATGCTGACGAAAATTCTTCCAAAAGAAAAATTTGAATATTGTCAACTAGTCATAGGGTTGAAGGAAAATATGGTAAACATCCCCACTTGAGTGTGCAAGGGGAGATTTATTATGGTGTGCCCACTTCAAGTGGGACCCACATCAAATGAAAAGAAAAAAAAAGGTGAAAAGAAATTTATTATAGTGGGCACCACCCCATGTTTTTCATTTTTTTTCTTTGTTTGGTGAGTTGTCTCACCAAACTTCTTTGATTTTTCTTCATTTTTTCCTATAAATATGTAAGCACAAAACAAGATGTAGGTGTGCAAAAAACACGAAAAGAAAAATAGAGAGTGCAGTGTTTAGAAAAGGTTTTTCTAAAATGGGGGAGTGAAAAAAGAGTGAGAAAATTATTTTTCAGTGTTTTAGAAAATATTATGAGTGCCATTATTTTATCTCATTTGTATTAATCTCTGTAAGCCTACTAATTTTAATAATGGAAGAATTATTCGGAGTTTCTCTTATAGACGTAGCTCTAAAATAGTTAAGGATGAATCACGTAAATTTTTGCATTATCGTACTTTATTATTTTGTCGTCGTAATTATTCTCTTAATTGTTTTGTGGGACCCAACAAAGAAAGCAAAAGATTCAAATTAGATAACCACGCATTGTATGATAATCCAATAACAAAACCAGCAAAGTAGAGAACATGTTTTAGTTTACTATATTTTGTTACAAATTTAATTTTAATTATATAAAATTTTTGAGAATAAAATACACATCATCAGAAAATTTTAATATAATCAGGATTTATTGGAAAGCCATTTTTAAAATCTAATGTTTACAATTACACATTCAACTGCGTCACCATCTACAGCATCTATTTATTAAAACACATTAGACACAATCTATAGTTACATTGAAGATGCTCTAACATTTTTTATAGGATGTGAAAAGACTAATTGGACAAATTATTGTAGTTCTATCTAATAAGCTTTTGACTTAATCAAATTTTATATATATATATAGGCTGAAACAATTAATTAACCAACAATTAATTAGACATGGCAAATATATATATATATATATATAAATATATAAATGAGACCAGGTGTAGTTCCCTACAAAAGCATAATTTCTGCTTTGAGAAAGATTATTTATGAAGAAGGCATGCAAGGTTCGAATAGTTCGGTGTGAAATGTAACATTGTACCTAGCTTTTAATTGATTTTGAATGTCCTTTACTTTGCTTGGACCATTTTGCAACAGGTTCTTTGAAGACTTGAACCAATTGATGGTTCTTTTAGATAAAGCAAATAAATGTTGCCGTGGGCTGTAGATGATGCTTACAAGGTTTTTGATAAAATGTGGAGGAAAAATCTTTGTTTGAATTTATCAGCTTGATTTCACAGTTGCATTATTGCCCCATTTTATAAATTCTTCCTACTTCAAATTTCAATTTTATTTGTGATTCAAACTTGAATAATTGATGTGATTCCAGAAGAGGAATGAAAGTCAAAAGAGAGAAAGATGTTGGTTAAATGGAATTAAATAAGAATAAAGACTAATTTGGTCCCTAAACTTATATAAAATGATTACGAAAGCCAATTTAATCTCTAAGGTCATATGCTGATAAAAAAGTCAGATTTGATTTTGTGGGCCAATTTTGCCCTTAAATTTATATAAAATGATTAAAAAGATTTGATTTCACTTTTTAGATCAATTTAGCCCCTTAACTTATTTAAAATGATTAAGAAAGCCAATTTAATCTCTAAGGTCATATGTTGATAAAAAAGTCAGATTTGATTTTGTGGGCCAATTTAGCCCTTTAACTTAGATAAAATGATTAAAAAAGATTTGATTTCACTTTTTAAATCAATTTAACTCCTTAACTTATTTAAAATGATTAAAAAATTATATTTAAAATTTTAAGTCAATTTAATATTTAATTTATCATTATACTTATAATGTGAAAGTCAATATGATAAAAAAAAATCATATTTGACATTTTGAGTCAATTTAATCTTTGAGTATTCAAGTTGTACTTATAATGTGAAAATCATTATATAAACATTTATTAAAACTATAATTGAAATCAAGTTGATTAATTTCTTAAAAAAATTAATTAATTATAAAATATAAGAAAATGATATATGAAGTATATTATATATTTTTACACATTAATTGATGGTTTTGGGTTTATAAATATATATTAATTTGAACATTTTAAAATTAACCTCTATTATTCGGATATTGCTTATGAAATCGATGCATTTTTCATGTTGAATAAATTGAAGTTATAATGATTATTTATAAATTTATTATATTAAAAAAAGTATGTTTTTATGAATTTTAAATTTATATATATAAGTGTTGGAAAAGTTTGATCTGAGTGTTCTTAGTGTAGAATAAAAAGGGATAAAAACTCTTTCATGTTAAATTAAATCAATTATTAATTTATAAAAATCAAAATAAATTCAAAAGTTAAATTGGTCCAAAAAGTGAAATTGGATTTTTTTTAATCATTTTGTACAAGTTTAAAAGCTAAATGAATAAAAAATATCAAATTTGAACCTTTTTTACATGCTAAACAAGTTTTAAGAACCATATTCACCATTATTTCAATTAAATACGATAAAGGGAAAAAAAAGTGGAAAGTCAAAAGAGAGAAATATATTGATTAAATGGAATTAAATAAGATAAAGAAAAAAGTGAGATCAAGTTGAAGCAAATGGGATCAATAATGACCATTTAAATGTTTTTAAATTTTAAATTAATATCTTTAACTACTTAATATGACTTATTTGAATATCGCATTGGTACTTAATTTAATTTTAAGAAACAATAAAATAAATAAGTTAAGCACGAATAAAATAAATAAAATTTTTAATTTAATTTATAAATTATTTCGCCATCTTTCTCCTCCTTTTTGTCATTAAAATTTTTTTCCCTTCTCTCTATTAAAGAACAAAATCAAGCATGTAGATGCAGAGAGGGTCTGATTCTTGTTTTTTGTGACAACACCTCCTCATATTTTTAGTTTTATTGTAAATTTTTTTTATTAAATAAATTACAGATATATATCTATTTTGGCATAAATTCATGTTATTTATATTTACTATTTCTGTTTTAATCTCCATCTTGTGTGGAGTTTATAATCTCTCTATTTTATATAGAGTTTTATTTTATTATTTATATTTATTTAATTTATTTGGATAGGTTGCAATTTATAGAAAAATTTTCGCATATACGATGATCTTCATGTTTTGGAGCTTGGTAGTACGGCCTATTTCTTCATCGGATTTAATGGTTTAAATCCGATGTGTTCGTTCATAAGTAACTAATTCATGGATAATTACGTCATTTATAAAAGATTCAAAGAGTTCATCTCATTCATCACTTTTGAAGATCTATCCATTTTCTTCAAGTTTACATTTTTTCTTTAGCCAAAAAACCCTCACCCCAACCTACTTCCATTTACAAACCCACCTTTTTCAAAATACCTTCCATCCAACAACAAAATTTGTTAAACAAACAAACCCCGATTATATATCCCACTTACAAAGATGTTGTTTTGAACCAAAACCCCTCCAATCACATCCCCACCAACCATAACCCCTCCAATCACACCCCACCAACCACACTAACCATAACCAGAATCGATAAAAAATATGGGCACCCATTGATTTTTCCACCACTGATGAGGAGAAGGAATGGCTTAGCTCATGCGCTGTTGGGTATTTTTGGCATCCCGAATCCATCCCTATGTTAAAAGAAAATTTCCATAAAGAACAAGTTTTTAGTATGGAAGTTAAGCTGATGAGCGGCAATATGGTGCAACTGTGTTTCAAAAGTAAGCATGAGATGGAAACTTTTATTGTCGAGGGTAAAGAATGGCTTAGCCAATAGTTCGAACATATAAAACCATGGGAAGATAGTGACGTTCCAACTTTAAGACAAGTTTGGCTTCATTGCAAAGGGGTCCCATTACATGTATGGAGCTGGAGGTTTTTTAGCACCCTTAGATCTTTAATGGGAAGGACCATTAGTTTTGATGAAAGCACAGAAAAAAAGAAACACTTAGACTCTGTCAGAATTCTCATTTCTACTACTTCTTCAGAACCCATTGCAAGGACAATCAAAATGAAGATTGATGGAAAGATCTATCTAATAAAAGTTTTTGAAGAATCAGCGGCCGATATCCTAAATCTTCTATTGGATAAAATTTTTCAATCTGTCAAAATCCCCGATCACCTTCCGTCACCTTCTTCCTCTGACGCCAGTAGCAGAATTCATAGGAACAGTGCTTTTGGCTTTGCCTCTTCTCCTCGATCTTTGAATTCAAGTCATCATGAAGAGAGAGAAGAAACTTTGTTACCTGAAGAAAGTAAATTGGAGGATAATCCCAATAACAATCTCAAGGAGAGGAACATCGACTTTTCGACTCAATTGATAAAGTCTTCGTCTTTTGTGCAAGAATCTCTAGCCAACTCTCCTACGAAACAATTGGATCTATCTCCTATTCCATTGTCAGCCACGGGTGAGAATATTGAGGAGCACATCTCTGATAAAGAGGTATGTATTCACAATTTAAATCCTCTCTTAGAACAATGTGAACTCCAACTCATTGAGGCCCATCTCACAAAAGCCCAAGATGAATATTTGGTCTTGAAACAATTTGGGCTCACTCTTAACAAAAAAAAAGAGAAGCAAAGAACATTTCCCCAATGTTTCCTTCCCTCAATTGTCAACTTTTTGGCAAAGGTAATAAAAGATGTAAAAAAAGGCCTCAAGCGTGGACCCAAGAGCCTTACTTGCCCTGTGCACCCAACTTCAGGTCCACAACACTCTAATGACAATGGGACTGAAGACTTCTCCTTAACTGATGGTGATATCCTGTAAAGGAATCAAGTCATATCTCGTAACACCCATTCTATACCTACCCATCTTTCTGAAGCCTACAAAACCTGGGAAGTGGCGAAACTTTTAGGATTAACAGATGTTTTAGATAAGGAGAAGCTCATAAAAAACTTTGTTGATATGGAAAAAAGGGACTGCTATTTAATTTCAGATAAGCACTCCCTACAATGCTAATGATCTCGTGGAATGTTGGAGGGGCTTCTTCCACTCTTAAAAAATGGTAAATAAGGGATCTGATTCACAAATTAAGAACCCCAGTGTTTTTTATTCAAGAGTAAAAAATCTCTTCAGTTGATGATAATTTAATTCACAGGCTACGGCCAAGTAACGCCTGCAAGTGGTTAGCGTCATCGGCCATTGATAACTCTGGTGGTTTAATCTCCATTTGGGATCCCTCTCAATTCCAGGTCCATGATTATAAAGTAGAAAACCAGTGGATTTTCTGTAAAGGCTTCTCCATTCTTCTCAACAAGAATATAAATTTAGTGAATTTATATGCTCCCAATTCTTATGATGAGAGAGTTTCAGTCTAGCAGGTTTTGACAAATTTGATTTCCTCTTCAAGTGATAGTTGGATCCTCTTCGGTGATTTCAATGAGATATTAGTAGTGAATGAAAGGAAAAATTACAGCTCACTTCCATCTAGCCTTCTCAAATTTTCAGAATTTATTTAAGCCAATAATTTACTTGATTTCCAATTATCTGGTTGAAAGTTTACATGGTCGAATGCACATTCAGTAAGTTGGATTGATAGGCTACTCATCTCTAAGGACTTAATCTCACCCCTTACCAACTACTCTCTTTCTGGTCTCGGCAAAAATATCTCGGATCAATTCCTATTTGTTTTTCAAAATAAAAATATCAACTGGGGTCCTAAACCATTCAGGTTTCTTAATAGTTGGCTACACTTTCCTGGCTTTAAACTACTGATTAAGTAGTGGTGGACTGAATGCAGTGAGTCTCATACCCAACTATCTTTCCCCTTGAAATTGAAATTCTTGAAATCTAAGCTCAAGGCTTGGAATGTCTCCGACTTCAGTAATATTGCAGCTAAAGTTAACTCATTAAAGCAGCAACTAGATAATTGGGATTTGTCTATGAATCTTCCACCCTACTGAAGCCAATCTTTAAAGAAGAAGAAGTATCTTAGAAAACCTATGGGAAGCTCGTAAAATTCAAGAGAGTTACTGGAGACAAATGTCCAAAGTTCAATGGGGGAAGCTTGGTGATAGATATACCCATTTTTTCCATGCTATGGCAAGCTGTAGAAAACTGAATAACTCCATCTATCGCATCTCTTTCGGCGATAAAATTCTTCATAAGCCTAATGAGATTAAAGCAACAATTGTAGACCACTTTAGTTCTTTTTTTCAACTCCAACCTCACAAATAGACTGTACATAAAAAATATGGATCTACCAAAGCTATCTTCAAACTCGAAAAATTTGCTAGAATCTCTTGTCTCTCCAGATGAAGTTAAAGTTGCTGTTTGGAGTTGCGATCGCTCTAAAGCCCCAAAACCAGATGGGTTCAACATAAACTTTTTCGTGAAAATGTGGAATGTTGTGGGCGAAGATTTAATCAACTATGTGCTGTCATTCTTTTATTTCAACTCCATACTAGATGAGATTTTTTCCTCCATCGTATTAATACCAAAGATTCTTGGTGCCTCTTCAATCAAGGATTTTCGGCCTATCTCCTTAATTAGCTCCTTTTACAAAATAATCTCCAAGATCCTTTCCACTTGACTGAAAAAAGTCCTTGGAGAATTAATTTTAGAACCTCAAAGCTCCTTTATTCAAGGCAAACAAATCTTGGATGAAGCCTTCATTGCCAATGAAGTGATTCATAGTTTGAAGAAATCGAGGAAAGCTGGTTTAGTTCTTAAACTAGACTTTGAAGAAGCCTTTGATTCAATTGATTGGGGGTACTTATCTGATATGCTAGTTATTCTAAACTTTAGCATCAAGTGGAAACAATGGATTATGAAATTTATTACATCATTGGGGTAATTTGTACTGGTGAACGGCTCTCCTACTTTTGAATTTCACCCAAGTCGAGCATTGAAACAAGGATGTCCTTTATCTCCAATGCTCTTTCTAATCTGTGCAGAGGGGCTGAATTCTATTCTAAAAAAGGCTACGAGCTTCAATCTATTCTCAGGGGTTTCTTTCAGCAACAATTGTGACTCGCTTTCTCACTTACAATTTGCGGATCATACCCTCATTTTTTCCTATGCATCATAAGACAATCTGCTCAATATTAAAAGAATTTTTCATATCTTTGAGCTAATTTCTAGGTTGAAGATCAATTTCCATAAGAGCAATCTTCTTGGAATTAATGTGGATTCACATGTAATTGCATCTTATGCTAAATCCATTAATTGTAGTCTTGGTAGCTGGCCTATAAAATACCTTGGCCTCCCTTTGGGAGCTAACCCCCGTAAAAAGAAGACTTGGGAACCCATCATCACCAAAGTAAATTCAAAGTTGTCTTGTTGGAAAGGAAAATTGCTCTCTAAAGCTGGTCGTTTCGTGCTCATAAAATCTATTTTGGACAGTTTACCTCTGTATTATATGTCTCTTTTCCGTATGCCAAAAGAAGTAGCTTATGAAATTGAAAAAATTCAAAGAAGGTTCTTCTGGAATGCCTCCGAAAATAAAAAATTATTTGCTATTGTTTCGCGGGATGTGATTAGGAATGACAAACATCTTGGAGGTCTCGGCATTGGTTCTTTACTTGAGAAAAATTTGGCTTTACTTTTTAAATGGATATGGAGACTGAATGGTGATAACAATGGTCTTTGGAAGAAAGTTCTGAGGAACAAGTATAATCTTCTGACAGACCGTTTCCAATTCTCGTTTAACTCTAGCAAAGGTTAAAATTTTTCAATTTGGGCATCGATTACCAACATTCTCAATATTTCAGCATTCTCAAATTGGGCATGTTCAAATTTAAAACTTTTTTTGGGGAATGGAGAGAAACTTCGTTTCTGGCTAGATAAATGGGTAGGAGATTTTATTTTGAAAGAATGCTTCCCTAGGCTTTTCAAGATCTCGTTATACAAGCATGGAACAATTGCTCAATTCAGATCTTGGGATAATGATATTTGGATTTGGAAGTTGTTTTGGACTAGGACTTTGCATGACAGGGATTTATCTCTCACAGCTGGCCTTCTCTCTCTTATCAAAGATATCAAGCCTAGAAAAAACTCTTGTGATCGCGTTATTTAGGCTCCCAACACCAAAGGTATTTTTTCTGTAAAAACTTGTAAGTGGACATCAGGAATTCAACACACTTTTGCTTATACCTTCCCGAATATTTGGCATGGATATGCCCCTCCTAAAGTGGAACTTCTTTTTTGGTCCTTACTTAAAGGGGTAGTTGCTACAAAGGCTCTTCTAATTCAAAGAGGAATTATTCATCCAAATCAAGGTCTTTGTTCTTTTTGCAAGAAGGATTTAGAGACTGATCTACATCTCTTTATTCTTTGCCCGTTCTCTTGGAATTTATGGTGTAAATGTCTTGATTGGTGGGTTTCCCATTCTGTTTTTTCAAATAATTTTCTAGATCTTCTCTCACATTGGACATTGATGGCTAGAGGAAAATTTCAATCTAGATTTTGGTTCTCTGTATTTTTGCCACCATTTGTACCATTTTGAAGGAGAGAAATGAGATGGTTTTCAACAATTCAGCATTAAAAGAAAACAAGCTCTTTGATATTGTGCTTCATCGGGCTTTCATCTGGACTAAAGCAGCTTATCCAAATTTTCCTTACACTTTTAATCAAGTCATTGCCTCAAGAACTACAATCAGTAATTGGAATAAAGCTACCTTTGGCAAACCATTTATTCAATGGTGTCCTCCTGACCATGACTACTTGAAGTGGAATGTCGATGGTGCCTCTCATGGCAAACCAGGATTGGCAGGTATTGGTAGTGTTCTTCGAAACTCCATGGGGTTGGTTCTCTACTTATTTTCTTGCCCCATTCGATCACAAGACTCCAAATTGACAGAGGTTCTTGCGGTTCTTCAAGCACTAAAAATTTTTGTTGATGAAAATCTAAAAGACAAAAGAATTTTTATAGAGTCAGACTCCTCCAACGCTATCTCTTGGATTACTAGCTCTTCTTCTTCGCCATGGAAAATGTCGGATGAATTTCATCAAATCCAAACTCTTAGCCTCCAATTCTCAAATCTCTCCTTTCGGCTTATTCCTAGAAGTGCAAACTCTTTTGCAGATTCAATGGCCAAACAAGGTGTATTGCGAAACAATGATTTCTTAGCAAAAACTTCATAACTTCATTTCACTACTTTCCCCCTCTTCATCCTCTAACCAAGCAGGATTTAGGAGCATGAGTTGTTATGATAAGTCATGGTGCCTATTGTTTGTTTATTAGCTTTTTATTGTAAAACTCCTGAAATTATGGCTATAACCTTCAATTGATTAATAAAACACCAGCTTATCAAAAAAAAAATTTACATATACTAAAAGAGCTGTAATATGAGATGAAGTCTTCTTGATAAACAATGAAAAATCTGCCTGAAACTGAACATAACCGAGGGAGAGTAAGAATTGAGTCAACTTATGGTTCCATTGTCTGCTGGCCTGCCTTAAACCATAAATTGACTTTTGTAAACAGCAAACCTGATCAAGCTATGATGAATGGAATTCAGGAGGAAGTACCATGTAGACTTCTTCATTAAGGTCACCATGCAAAAAAGCGTTATTAACATCAAGTTTCTTTAAATGCCAATTAAATGTTGTAGTTAAAGCTAAAAAGACTTTGATAATTGTGATTTTTGCAATAGGTGAGAATGTTTCAAAGAAATCAATACCTTCTATTTGTGTAAAACCTTTGGCAACTAAACGTGCCTTGTACCTTTCTATACTCCCATCTGCTTTATATTTGATTCTAAATGCCCACTTACAACCTATAACAGGTTTGTCAACTGGTTTAGAAACAATTCTCCAAGTATTATTTTGTTCTAATGCCTGAATTTCCTCTTGCATAGCCTTCTACCAACATGCATGCTTAACAACTTGATTATAGGTTTTGGGTTCAGTGAGAAGTGTAAGTGCATAGGAAAACATTTTGTAAGCAGGTGAAAGGTTATTGTAAGAATAAACTGAGAAAGTAGAATGAGGACTGGTCTATTTACCTAAAGATGTAGATGAAGGAACAACTGATCTTGACATAGAAGACATTGTGCAATGATAATCTTGTAAGTATTTAGGTGGTTTCCTAACTCTAGTGGAACTTCTCACACTGGCAGGAGCATGATTATGGGCAAATGAAGGGGTAGCAGGACCCTGGACAGAAGAAATGACATGAGTATGGATAGGTGCAGAATTACTAATAAGAGGAACAAAAGAAGTACGGGGAGAAGAGATACTAGAAGATGCACTAGATGAATCAAACATTGGAATGGGAAAAGAATCAAAGAAAGATAAAGATGTGTCTTGGGGTAAAGGAATGTTGTCAAAAGAGTGAAAACTTGAAGAATCATGAAAGGGAAAAATAGATTCACAGAAATAGACATTTCTTGAAACAAATATGTTCCTAGACTGAAGAGCCAATAAAAGATATCCTTTTGTACCTGGTTTGAAATCAAGAAAAATACATTTAGTTGCTCTAGGATCAAATTTAGATCTTTGAGTAGAAAGAGTAGATGTGTAACACAAAGATCTAAAGACTCGAAGATTAGTAAAGATAGGAGGTTTAGAGTAAAGAAATTCAAATGGAGTTTTGTTTTGTATTAAAGGTGATGGCAATCTATTAATGAGATGGACAGCATGAGAAATGCAATAAGACCAATACTACAAAGGAATTTTAGATTGAAATAAAAGTGATCTAGCAACATTTAAGATATGTTGGTGTTTCCTTTCCACCAAACCATTTTATTGTGGTGTTTCCACACAACATGTTTGATGAATACAACCCTTACCAGCAAAGAAAACTGGCATTTGAAATTCTACTCCATTATTTGTTCTGAAATTTTGAATTTTAGTTTCGAATTGTGTTTCAACAATATTAAAGAAAGACTAAACTATTTCCCTAGTTTGAGACTTATTAGAAAGAAGAAATACCCAAGTAAACCTTGTATAGTCATCGACAACAGTAAGAAAGAATCTATGATTATGAATTGAAGGAATTGAGAAAGGCCCCCATATATCAGCATTAACAAGCTCAAAAGCTTTATTAGTAATGGAATGACTTACAGGAAAAGAGACATGTTTTTGCTTAGCTAAATGACACACATCACAATTGAATGAGTGCTTATTAGAAATAGAAGGAATGAAATCTTGAAGTAAAGCTAATCTAGCAGCAAATGGGTGTCCCATTCTGTAATGCCAGCAATCAAAAGAAACAGGTGTAGTAAGAAAAGTATGTGTTGGAAAAGAATTAATAGATGGTTTTGATGCAGAAGTTGTCATTACATAAAGTCCTTCAGAAATTTCAGTTGTACCAATCATCTTCGAGGTTTTCAAATCCTGAATCAAACAATTAGATTTATAGAAATGAAAACAAATGTTAGAGGTGGTAGTAGCTTTTTTTATAGACAAAAGATTGTAAGCAAATTGAGGTAAATATAATACCTCTGTGAGAACTAAAGAAGATGAAAGAATTACAATATCAGAAATAGAGGCTAATAAGGTTGATCCATCAGGAAGAGTAATCGTAATAGAAATGATGGGTTTATAAGAAGAAAAATTGGTTAAGGAATAAGTGACATGGTCTGTAGCATGAGTGTCAAGAATCCAAAAAGTTGATTTAGTAGAATAAGTGAAAACAAAGGAGTTACTTGATTATGGAGTGAAAGAGGAGACTAAATTGATCATAGCATGGGTGTTTGGAGTAGCTGTTGAAGTGATGCAACATAAGCCATACTAGAAGTAGAAGCATGAATAGAACTAAGTTAAGAAGCTTCAAGCATTGCAATTAAACCTTGACATTGTTCAGGTGTAAATTGATATCCAGAACCAGAAGCAGGAAATTCTAAACCAGAAGTGTTGCCAATAATTGGATGCTCTTGTGATGACTCAGATGCAGAAATACAATGAACAGAAGAAGCTTGTGCTCTTGGTCTAAAAGAGTTATTAGATGCTCTAGGCCTAGAAGTATATCCTGGAGGGTACCCATGCTTCTTGTAGCAAGTATCCACAATGTATTTATGCTGTCCACAATATGTACAAAATCTTGTATCTCCATATTTGGTAGGAAATTATGAATTCCTTGGCATAGATTGTGTATTTCTTGGTGCAAATTGTGAGTATTTTGTAGAATGTGCAGTAAGTACTTTGTTCTCAGCAACCATAACTCTAGGAGAAAATTCGTAGTTGTGGCATTGCATTAAAACGATGGGAGAAAATTCATTTTGGTAATATTAACTCTTAGCTCCATGACTGGTGATGTCGATTAGAAATACTGCAAGGGGAGCAACAGTCTTCCTATTGCATTCACCTCCAGAGAGACCATGTAGGCACAATGGGCTAGTATGCTGTGGTTGAAAGAAGTGGATAAGAACACATCGTTCCTTCATTCCAAAGCAAATTTCAGGAATAGGAGGAACATGATTTCAAAGATCAAAGACAATCAAGGTGTATTTTATGAGGATGAAGATGATAAAGCTCGGGTAATGGTGTGTAACGCACTGACTCCAACCACCAGAGAAATTGTCCGCTTTGGATCAAGCCGATTCCATCCTATACTAGATCGGCAAGACCCGCATGATTTTTTATCCCACAGGTGAAATGAAAACTTTCCAGGATGTCACCCATCCTAGGATTTCTGTCAAGCGAGCATGCTTAACCCTGAAGTTCTTCCCACGCTTTACCCTGAAGTTCTTCCAACTCTCCAGCCGTTTCACCAAAAGGCGCCTCTGATGATTAGTTACCTCTTTTCTATATATGATCTAATTCATTCCTGTGTCCCACATTTCACTACCCTTAGCGAGCCTGCCATCTTAGAAGCTCGCCAGGAACCCTCTCTACCTGCCCTCTTAGGATCGCCTTTTCGGGTTAAGATGTCACATGGTGACATATTTTGTGAATTTGTTCTCGAATACGGTACAGTAGGACTATTCGAATATTATAGAAATAGTTAAGCTGAAGATTTCAAGTGACGTGAATGAGAAATTGCTTCAACTATTCATTAGGAAGGAATTTAAACATTCTCTTAATCATATGCATCCTGCAATCTGGATGATGTGTCTCATTTTTTTTCAATCATTTTGGAATGTAGTTGGTTTGGATGTGGAAATATATTTTTGTCAATGTTAAATAAATCTAAATCGGTGTCATCTTTAAATCATAACTCCATTGCTCTTATTCCTAAAATTAAAAATCAAGAATGTGCTAAGGATTATGGACCTATTAGCTGGTGCAATGTAGTATATAAACTTGTGTAACAAATTGAAATTGATTCTCCTTACTTGTAGTTATTAAATCCAAGTTGGCTTTTGTCCCTGGTCGTTTGATCACAGACAATGCCCTGCTTGTGTTTCAAAACTTTCACTTTTTGAAAAATAAGTCTAAGGGCGAAGGGTATTTGCTTTAAAATTGGACATTAGCAAAGCATGTGATCTAGTGGAGTGGCATTTTCTTAGAAATGTTTTACTTCGGCTTGGTTTGAATAAGAAATGGACTAATTTGATTATGGATTGTGTGTCTGCTGTTTCATATTCTTTGCTTACTACTGGAGAGCCTACCGAGAAATTTCATTCATATAGAGGTCTTCGCCAAGGAGATCTGCTGTCTCCATATCTCTTTGTTATTTGTAGTGAAGTGTTTTTAGGTCTAATTTCAAAAGCGAAGCAGGAAGGGAGGCTAAACAGGATTCGTATCTATAGTTGGGAACCTTCTATTTCTCATTTATTTTTTATAGACGATAACATAATTTTTGCAAGTGCTATAGCTACCATTATCACTGATTATGAAAGGCCTTCAGGGCAACAGGTCAACTTCAAAATAACACAATTTTAATTCTGTCGCAATTAGATAGTTTGAGTCTCTAATTTTAGCTATAAATTTCCGTGCATCATTAGCGGCAAAAGTATAATTAACCATTAATTTGTCTTCAAATCGCGTTCTATTTGGTCAATAATTTTATCTAATTTATCTTTTGCAATTGGTAACTAAACGAACACTATTTCAATCGATTGCTAAATAAGTAAATAGCATTTTTCTTAAATTGAAAGGAAGATAACGAACTAAGAAGACAGTCCAGCCTATTGAAATTGTACCATCATCTTCAAGGGCGATGATCATGTTGAGAAACCCAGCTGAAGACCGCTCTAGAATCCATCTCAAAGGTAATTGGAATATTGGCAACTATGGGTAATTACTAAGCTTTACTCAATTCAAAACTCTTTTCTTCTAAGTCAAGCATCAACCTAATTGGTATAAAAGGGCACTTTAGTCTAAGAATAAAATTATTTCCCAGTAACATTTTCAACTCTGAAAATAATACTAGTGAGCTCTCACTGGCGGTTGCTCATTTCCTTTTTTTTTTTTGTTTTTTTTTGCAAATTATTCTCAAATCTGAATAATTATCGCTCAAATATTGAGATTTATTGTTGTCCAATTTTATTCTTAGATCTAATATTTTGAATTATTGTTATCACCGCTATGGTGATTTTGTTTAGCGTCTTCTATTATTTGGATAGTACAGAAAGAAGTGAAGATCTCTTCTTCAATAAAAGAAAGAAATTTAAAAGTAATCAGATAGGTGGTTTGTAGAAAGACTATGGAGTCGAATAATGACCATGAATAAAACTTAGAATTTTCTATACAATAAAATTGTATAAAGTGGTGTTATGTATGTTTAGGTCAAACAACACTAAAACGTTATCACTGACCAATTGGTTAGCTAACCAGCAATCCTTAACATACCATATGAGGTTTTCCATATTTGTCACGTTATATTCAATATGTACTCCATAAGCTGTCTTAATATTCTAAAAAGATTCTCTCGTGCAAACTAACCCAATGAGTTCATATAGAAACCAGTATAATATATGCTTGTTAACCTATCAATATTTGTTTTAATGATCCTATAATTAGAAATAATTTTAAATAAAATTATATATAATAAAAAAAATTCATTATTGTTAATATAATTGTTTTTTGATAAAAAAATATTGAATATAATATCAAAGCCAGATATTTCAATGTTATTAAGGTGAAAATGGATTGAGTACATGGCACAACAATAACACAAACTGTGTTGAGAAATCCATAACCAGAGCAAATTAAGATAGAAAAAGAAATTACAAGCACTAATTGGCTTTAATAAATCATATTCAAGGAAAGGCCTCGATAACAGATTGAAGAGTTGCTATGGATTTTATAGTATGACGGCTAAATCCAGCCTCCTTAAGCACATATTCCCATTCCTTAGAGGTCCTTTCTTTACCTGTAGTAGTATGAGCCATCATCACCATGTCCAACGCCAACCTCACAAACTCAAGCTTGTCGTCATTTGCTTCATCAACCACAACTTCAACAATTATCACCTTCCCATTTTCCTTTGGAATAGCTTCCTTGCACTTCTTCAAGATATGGATACATTCTTCATCGTTCCAATCATGAAGAACCCACTACGATTTACAAGTGAAATTAGGTTAAATGTCATTCAATTCGAACATAAATATATTAATTAAAAGGAATAAGGAAGAAATAGTCACAAGGATATTTATTAATTGAATATTTGTTAAGTATTTTCCTGGATAAAAAACCACTAAATGGATAATGTATTAATGGTGTCAGATGCTCAAGAAATTTGATAGGCAATTATCAGATGCACATTGTAATTTCATTTTCTTTTCTTATCTCAAGAGAAATTTGTATTTTATTTTTTAAGATTTTACATGTTTTTTTCGCTTAGCTTTTTTAAGTAGAATTGGATGTATTTATGGGCCGATATATTGGCTCAAGTATAATTTCTTGATTTTGCTAAGTTTTTTCTCGATACATTTAATTAATAAAATAAAATCTTTTTTGCTGATAAAATAAAATCTTTTTTGCTGATAAAAAAAAAAAGGCGGTAGAGGACTCTGAGACTCTGATTTTAGTTTGTTAATTGAAGGTTGCAAACGCTTACTGCTATACTAATTACTAAAACAGTTTTAGAGATTCGAAGGAAAAAAAAACCCATACAAAAACTGACCATGAGAAAAGCAGCATCAGCCTTTGGAACACTTTGAAACATGTCACCACCAACATGCTTAACACCATCGCATTCTTCTGCAACATCCGCAACATGAGGAAGATCTAAGCTAATGCCTTGAATCCAAGGACAAAGCTTAACCAATGTGCTTAAAGCAGTCCCTTTTCCTCCACCAACATCTACCAAAGTTTTTACCCCATCGAATACCTCTATACACCCTTCAACCATGCTAGACACCATATTTCTAGCATTACAAGCCATTGCATCATTGAATAGATTGCTATGGCCAGGGTTTGCTGCTATATATTTCCACAGATTGTCTCCGTGAGCTGCCTCAAACGGCCTGGGCCCATTTAGTCTCACATGAGAACTTAAAAAGTGCCACGGCGCCAGCATAACCGGACTGCTCTCCATTACAACCAAAGCCGCCATGTTGTTCTCTCCGGGACCAAGTAACCGGCGAGAGAGAGGTGTCTGAATATAGCCTTTGGTACCGTCCGCGGTGAGTTGCTCGTTGAAAATATTGTGATGGACTAAGAACCGCATGATGCGATAGAGAGAAGATGGGTTACATCCAATGGTGGATGACAGATCAGTTAGCGTGATGGGTCCTTGATGGTTTTCAATGGCATTGACTATTCCAAGCTCAAAAGCACACTTAACCACTGCAATATTGCTAAACCCAAATACATATTTCCACATTTCAATTTCTGTTTCTGCTGCTGCTGCTTCTTTATCGCTCATTTTTTTCTAGAATCCCTTTTGTTTGGCTCACTCTCTGATCTCTCCCACTCTTTAGGAAATAAAATGTGGAATATGTTATTGTTGGGTAGCCTGAGTCGTGCCATGCACCAATCCTCATATTTATAGTCATAAAATGCAAATCTAAAATTATTAAAAGTACATTAATTAATTAATTACATTTTATTGGGTCCCGTAATAAAATTAAGAAAATAATTACAGCAGCGGAATAATAAAATACGACACATAAATATACGTAATTTGCCCGTGAATGTAGCCCTAAACTATTTTAGGGCTACATTTACGGGCAAACTCCGAATTATTTTTCTACTATTAAAAATAGTATAATTATAAAAAGATTAATACAAATATGATTAAAATAGTGACACCATAGTATTTTTCAAAACACCTAAAAAATAATTTTTTGACTATTTTATCACTCTTTCGTTTTTAAAAAATCTTTTCTAAAAATGAAACTCTCTTTGTTTTTCTTTTCGTGCTTTTGCACTCTACTCCTTCTGCTTGTATTTACTCTCACGTACACATGTATTTATGGGGATGAAAATGATGAAATGTCAAAGAATTTTGGTGATTGGTGAGTCAATTCACCGACAACGAAAAAAAGAGAAAAAAAAAACGTAGAGAAAAAAACGTAGGCTACGTGCACTATTTCTTTCCGCCTGTTTTTTTTCATTTGATGTGAGTCCCATTTGAAGTGGGCACACCACAATACAATTAACAGTTAACTAATACTTATATATATATGTGGGTCACTTTCATTAATTGCATATTTGATATTTGAGCAAGTGGCCTCATTCACCCTATTGATTTTGCTGTTGGCTGGAGTTAATCAATCATTTGTAAATTATAAAATATTCTAAGCTTTCAACGGTTTCTAAGATTTTAGGCATTATTAATATTTGAGTATTACTAATTTTTTTTGTCTGAATTTTGTAATGATAATGCAATTTAGTCCTTAACCATCGATCCATGTGTATTGCCCTTAATAGTTTTGACTTAAGATCTCATATTGCTGTCTATATATATATATATATATTTGAAGGCAAAATAATTACAGAGAACTTAAATATTGACTCTATCTGTAATATAATATTGTGTTTCGCACATGGTTATTATTCGCACACGGATATTATTAAATTATTTAAATAATTATTATTATTGAATTATATTATTATTTATCTTTATTTATATAATTTATTATTCAATTTTTAAAATAAATATGACCATATATATTTAAAAAATCTACAATGTTTCGACCACGTACAATCGTAATACTCGTGTGCAAGACTATTAGTAAAATTGTAAAGGCCTATAATATCATAAATGATATTGCTAATGGCTAGTTTAGCGGTTTAAGCTTTATTTTATAGAGTCCATATATATATCTATAAATGTTAAGTAAAGTCCAATCATGAAATGAGTAAGAATGAAGATATTGTATCATTAAATACATATCTATACGATTGAATTATGTATCCATTGACAGTGTCAAAGTGCAATAAATATTTCAAACTGTTTTGCCACTAATTTCAAAATGTTGGGCTCCTCCTCAAAAGGACTCTTAAATTCAACATAAATAAGTTTGCCCTAGAAAAATCTGGACCAATGGACATTGGAGACTTTTTGGGAAATTTGTAAGAGTTTGTTTTATGTGTTTTTTTATAAATCCATCGTTTCAAAAGAGTCAAATGTGACTAAGTTATTTGAATTGTTAAAAACTGTTGAGATTTATACTTGTTTAGAGATTGTAAATATTTAAATTACCTTTGAGATGGATTTTAATATTGTCTTGAGTTGGATTTCTCAATATGATCATCGCTCTTGGAGATGGTGGTACAATTTTAATAGACTTGACTATCTTCTTAATTCATTATCTTCCTTTCAGTTCAGACATGTTCATAGAGAAAGAAATAGTTTTACGGATAATCTAGTTAAAAAATGAGTAATTTCTATAGAATTGTTTTTGACGTAGTTATAATTTTGTTTCGGTATAATTTCTTTTTCTTTTCTTATCTCAGGAGAAATTTGTATTCTATTTTTTGAGATTTTACAGATTTTTTCACTTGGTGTTTTTTTTAAGTAGAATTGGGTATATTTGGGGATCTATATATTGACTCAGATATAATTTTCTTGATTTGGCTAAATTTTTTCTCGATATGTTTAATTAATAAAATAAAATCTTTTGCACTGATAAAAAAAATATTCTTTTCAAAGACATATCTCGTATATGATAATAAACTATACTTTCAAAATTTATCCACAGTAAACTTGGTAATAAAAAAATTGAAATAATTAAAGCTTACTCTACACAAAATAATTTTAATAATTACATGATAATTTAACTAATTAAATACTAACCATATAGAAGTTTTGGAAAATGCATCCACTTAGGAAAAATTTTTTAACAATAAAAGTAACGCATTCAACAGCTGTGAGTTCTTACATCCTTCATTCTCAAATCAATCAGTCTGATTTAATCCAATTTATTATGTTGTACTATTGATATGATATGAAATAAGGTACCATTAATTAATTAAAACAATTCAATTATTTAATAAAAGAATTTATAATCAATTTAGATATATCTATAGCCAGATAACATTGGGCTATTTTTTTTAATATTTACACAGCAAAATAAATAAATAAATAAATACCACATTACTTATAAGTAAATAAAAATTAACTATAAGTATATGGATTTGTGTTGAGCTAGTTCGTTCCATTGTGCTTCTTGAATAATAATGGAATCTAAAATTGAAATTCTATGATTTGTTATCAATTAGTTGAATTTTTTAGGGAGATGGGATAGATAATTTGAGATGTAGGTGATAATTAGATGTAATTGAAGAAGGTGAAGTAGTATGTGGATTAAATTGAATAAATAATTTTATTAAAGACTAAAGAGAAATTTACAAGGAGTATTTTGGTTATTTATTTATTTTTTTGCTTCACATTCACTCATGCACAAGCTTTTTATAGGCTTCTTCACCAACTTACACAAGCCGGTTTACATTTTTTTAATTATTATTATTATTTTTTTTTTTTAGATTTTTCTTTAGCTAGTATTATTTAGATAATTCTACTTACTATCTAGATATTTTGAGTAAGCCTAGATTTTTCTAGATTGATTTTTTACACTCCTCCTTAAGCTATAAAAATCTTTAATTCCGAGTAACCCTTGAAAGTAAATGAACTTCTCGGTTGAGACTGCCTTGGTAAAAATATCTACAACTTGCTCATCGGTCTTGCAAAATTGCAATGAACTTTCTCCTTTATCAACAAAGTCTTTAATGAAGTGATATCGTAATTCAATATGCTTCGTTCTATTTTGAAAGACAAGATTCTTCGTCAAAGCAATAGTTGACATGCAGTCCCAATAGATCGTCATTGGGGCCTTAATGTCTTATCATAAATCTCGTAGAATTCTTCTTAACCAAACTGCTTCACATGCAACACTTGTAGCATAAATGTATTCGGCTTCAGTTGAAGATAATGCCCGGTCTTTTGCTTTCTTGATGACCATGAGATAATTTTTATTCCAAGAAAGAATGAATATCCATTCGTACTTTTCTATCGTTTGTGTTTCCAGCTCAATCACTATCTTTATAACCAATGAGACTTGAATTTTCTTCAAAATGGTAGAAAATTCCAAAACTCTTCATTCCTTTCACGTACTGAAGTATTCTTTTTGCATTAATACAATGCACTTTGCTTGGTTGGCTCATGTATCTTGAGACAATACTGACTGCATGTCCTATATCAGGTCTTGTATCAGTCAGATATATTAGCGACCACACTAGAGTTTGGAGTGTTGTCTCACTTACTCTTTTTTCATTATCATTCTTTGTTAATTTGTCATTTTGGGCCATCGAAGTTGCTAATTTGTCATGTGTTATATTTCTTAAGTAGATCTTCTGCATATTTTTCTTAACACATAAATATCTTACTTTGTTCTTACTTTACTTGGATTCCAAGGAAGTACTTCATAAGGCCAAGATCGATCATCTCATACTCTTCCATCATAGACTACTTAAACTCCTCCATCATCTTGGTACTTATGCTTATGTATATCAAATTGTCCACAAAGAGACAAAATTAAAATAGTTTATTGATCTTGTACCTTAATGTATAGCGATGGTTCATTAGGACTTTTGACAAAGCCATTGTTAACCAAGTTCTTATAAATCTTGTGATTCCATACTCGAGGTGCTTGCTTTAGACCATATAATGCCTTTTTAAGCTTATAGACCTTATCTTCTTGTCATTGAACAATATAGCCTTGAGGTTGTTTCACGTACACTTCTTCAAGTTTCCCATTAAGAAATGTAGACTTGACATTGAGTTCATGGATGTGAAGCTTGAATTAAGTGGCTAAAGCAAGTACAGCTATGATTATCTCCATGCGTACCACAGGTGAGAACGTCTCAGTATAATCTATTCTTGATTATTGAGAATATCCTTTTGCCACTAGTCTTACCTTGTATTTGTTAATGGAACCATCTTCATTATATTTGATCCTATAAACTTATTTGAGTCTAATAATTAACTTCTTTGTCGTTTGGCTTGTGTACTAGCTTCCATGTTTCATTCTTCTTTATCATCTTGATTTCTTCTTCCATTGCATCAACCCATTCTTTTTGTTGTATTGCTTCATCAAAGCTTGTTGGCTCTGCAGCAATGAAATTACATTAATAAGTTTCTTGTACCTATTTAGCAGTATTTGCATACTTTGAATTTGGTTTTCATATCCTCATGGACCTTCTTAATTGTTTCTCTACTTATTTATCTTGTTCCCCATCTTGTCTTGCGCTTGTTAGTGGTAGTTCAAGAGATGGAGCTTCTTCCATGCTTGTTAGAGATGACTCATTTCTTAATGATTATTGTGATGAAGTCCACTGTTCTTCTTCTTGGCATTTCTCGGATTTTGAAATCCTTGTAATTGAGATTTACTTCTCGACTTTATTTTCTTCCCAATTCCAAGTTCAATTTTCATTAAATTCAATGTCTCACCTCACGATTATTTTCTTTGTTCTTAGGTTGTAAACTCGATAGCCTTTTGATTATGTACTGTAACCGATAAAGATTTCTTTTTGTCTTTTCTTCAAGCTTGTGCCTTTTTTCTTTTGGTATATGAACATAACAAATGCATCCAAAAACTTAAGTGTTGAGCTGATGGCTTCCTTCCACTCCATGCTTCTATAAGAGTCTTATTTTGTACCGCCCTTATTGGACATTAATTAAGTAGATAAACTGTTGTGTAGACTGCTTCTGCCCAAAATATCTTATGCATTTGAACGATAAGTTGTTGATCGATGCCTTCATCTTCATAGAAGTTTATGAACTCCTTCAAAATACACTCTTTGCCACGATTGCTTCTTATTACTTTAATGTTCTTGCCACTTTGATTTTTGACAAAATTCTTGAAAATCTTGAAAACTTCTAACCTTTCTCGCATGAAGTACACCCAAGTCATTCTTGTATGGTCGTCAATGAAAAGGATGAGATACTTATGTTGATCGATGGATGGTGTCTTTATTGGTCCACAAATATCAGTGTGAATCAGCTTTGAGACTTTGTTTGCTCTCCATGAACCTCCTTTTGGAAATAGTTTCCTATGTTGCTTACCCAAAAGACACCCTTTGCATACTTGATTAGTTACTTGAATCGCTGGCATGTCTTTCACCATCTTTAATTGATGAAGAACCTTTATTCCTTGAAAGTTGAAATGACCAAATCTTTGATGCATAACCATGATTGATCCTCTTGTGCCACTATAATTGTCTCAATTTTTTGCCAGTAAATAGGAAAGCTTCTTTGCCGTTGCATTTACCTTCCCAATCACCAGATTTTTATTTTTTTATCATATATGGTGTACATGTCTCCTTTGAAGTTGAGTACATAGCCTCTCTCCACCATCTGACCTGTACTGAGTAGATTTATTTTTAAATCTGGTACATAAAGAACTTCTCTTATAAATTGCATACCTTTTCTTGTATTAATTGCAAGAGTACCAATCCTTTTAACGTCAACAAAGATACTCATTGCCTAATCGCACTTTTAATTTAAAGGTCTTGTCTAGCTTGTGAAAGGCTCCCTCATTAGGGGTCATATGATTGTTGTACCCGCTATCTAAATACCAGACTTCACTTTTCTTTTCTTCCTTTTGTTCTGTGGCTAAATGGCATACATAGAAAATATGATCTTCTTGGTCTTTTTCTTCAGAATAGTTGGCTTAATATATTTGCTTGAGTCGGCAGTCTTTCTCCATGTGGCCATATCTTTTACAGTACTGATATTGATTATTTTCTCTAAAGAAGCAACCTTGTTTTAGATGATTGGTTTTTTTACATATTGGGCATGACAGATATTTGTCTTTGCTTTGATTTTGATTACTCATTTTATTTTCTTCACTTCTAGAAAATTCTTTAAATCTTTTACCTCCAAATTTAAGTTTCTAAGACCTTATATTTAGTTTAAATTGAAAGGTGCTTTCAACGGAATCTTGACACACCTTTTCAATCTTTGCTCATGAGCTTCTAAAGATCCAACCAGCTTAGTTAAGGATAAAGTAGTTAAATCCTTAAACTACTCAATAGTCGTTGTTAATGGATCAAATTTTCAGTAACAATGGCCAATATTTTCTCAATCATCTTTTTATTGGAAATATCTTCTCTATATGTTGTTAATTGAATTAATATTTTTTACTCTAGAATAATACTCATTGATGGTATCAGAATCCTTAATCTTTAGATTTTCAAAATCTTTTCTTAAAATTTGAAATTTAGCAATGCGTACCTTAATACTGCCTTGAAACTACTTTTTCAACGTTTTCCATGCCTCCTTAGCAAACTTGGCTCCTATAATTCTTTGAAAAATTAATTCTGCCAATGCCATATGGATGTAATACAAAGCATCTGCATCTTTCTTCTTCTTCTCTTCTTTTAGCCTTTTTCGCTTTTGGAGTTAGACTGTTTGGCTTTGTTACTCCTTCCATAATTTCCTATAATTCTTGAAAAATAAAATATGTTTTCATTCTAATTTCCTAATAATCATAATTTTCTTCAGAAAATATTGATAACAATTTATTAGTTGAGGAAGATGCCATAGTGATGAGATTACGGTGTGAAGGTTATTTGGGTAAAGTAATATTTGGATAATAGGAAGTGTGGTTATTGTCCAGTGTTTAATCGAACTAGATTCTGATACCAAATTGAATTTTTTAGGGAGATGGGATAGATAATTTGATATGTAGGTGATAATTAGATGTAATTGAAAAATGTGAAATAGTATGTGATTAAACTGTACAAATAATTTTATTAAAGAATAAAGAGAAATTTACAAAGAGTATTTTCTTCATGTTCACTCGTGCGCAAGCCTTTTATAGGCTTTTAGATAATTCTACATACCATCTAGATATTTTGAATAGGCTGAATTTTTTTAGGTTGATTTCTAACACCTAGATTTTTCTAGATTGATTTTTAACACAATTTAACAATGTTTTTGATTGGAAAAGATGGAAAAGTGGAAAAAAAAAGGTCAGAGTAGTATAGTAGATGAAATTTGTTAAATTCAGTCTCCAACTTTTTAATACAAATAAATTTAATTGGTAAATAGATTTTAAATAAATTTAATTGGTTAGATTTAAAAGTCGTATTAAATAGTTTTTTAAAGATAATATTAGGGTTACATTAAAAGGCTTCAAATCAATACAAATACTACGAGGATATGGTCCTTCTCCTGAAGGCCAGATATAGAACGAAAATCATAAAATAATTACTGTTTACTGACCTAATAAGAAATCCTAAGATATCTTTCTTCCATCGACGAAAGATCCATTGTGACATTGAATGTTAATCAAAGCCTCCTTCATGGTTTTGTTCTTACAAAACCATATTTGTAAGTTATGTTTTCTTTTCTTATATTTGGTAGAAAAATATCCATTATTCTCCCTGAGTTCGCAAAAGTCTTTTTTAATGTAATGGTTGAAGTTGAAGGGTGTAGGTTCTTGATGTGAAGGCTAACAAAAGATTTCGCCACTTTGGTCCACCATTGCCCACGGATCGGACATGAACATCAGTTTTGAAGCCCTCACTAGAAGGGAAGGTTTCAGGTCCATGTCTATCACGATCTTTTGGTCCCAAAGACGGAAACCACGACCAGTGAGAACGATCTTTCAAGGGCAGGCGAACGGGCTGTTGTCTAAAGGGTTGTTTGATAACTGGTCTTTGAGGATGTATGGGTTTAGGAAGGGAAGGTTTTTGGTTTGGTTGAGGGAGGGGCAGGAGCTGAGGCATTCTGTTTTTTTTTTTTACTATATGTAGATGATATCTGGTTAGCCGGGACTGGTTTATATGAGATAGATTCTGTTAATAGGCAGTTGGATATTCAGTTTAAAATCAAAGATCTTAGAAATTTGAAATATCTCTTAGGCCTTGAAGTGGCAAGATCAATGGCTAGTATTATTCTTACACAAAGAAAGTATACTCTAGACATTCTCTCTCAAACTAGTTTTCTTGAATCCAAACCCGCAACAACACCTATGGATATTAAAACAAAATTGAGTAAACATAAGGGTGGGCCTCTGTAAGATATTGTTTCTTATAGGAGATTAATTGGTAAACTCCTTTATTTGACTTCAACAAGAGCTGATATTGCTTTTGTTACACAACAGTTGAGTCAATTCCTAGATTCTCCTACAACATTGCATATGCAGCTAGCTCACAGAGTTCTTCGATATTTAAAATCTGCCCCAGGTGCTGGTTTATTCTTCCCTACCAATTCAGATTTACATTTGAAAGGGTTTAGTGATTCTGATTGGGCAGGGTGCATTGACACTAGGAAATTCATCACTGGTTTTTTTGTGTTCCTTGGTTCTTTAATTTCTTGGAAAGCTAAGAAGCAAAACACCATCTCTAGATCATCTTCAGAAGCAGAATATAGGGCCCTGGCATCTACTATGTGTGAATTACAATGGTTGTTGTACTTACTTGTTGATTTTCATGTTTCACACCTCAAGCCAGCTTTGTTATACTGTGATAATAAGTCTGCTTTGCAAATAGCAGCCAATCCCACATACCATGAAAGAACAAAGAATATAGAAATTGACTGTCAATTGGTTAGGGAAAAATCTCAAGCAGGCATTATAAAATTGCTTCCTGTTAATTTTGCTTCTCAAACAGCTAATATATTCACTAAACCATTACCTGCTTCCTCATTGCAGCATTTCATTTCCAAGCTAGGCATGATTGATATATATGCTCTAGCTTGCGGGGGATGTTAGACTCAGCTGTCATAGCAAGTGGTCCCAAAGAGAACAAATTGGTTAATTTGGATATTTCCATGTCAGCTTAATTTGTTAGCTGGTTAATCAAAGTTATTAGCTAGTTAACAAGTTATTCTAGTATTCTCACTTAGTTAGCTTTTTATTTATGTATAAAAAGACCTGTAACTCTTCTTTCATTTTGGTTAGTGAGAATTCCTTCATTTTTCATCATTGATAGTTAATTTTCTCAGTAATGATGATTTATCTAGAAGAGAAGAAAGAAGTTCCCATAAAAGAAGATAAGCTTGCTCATCCGGCCAACCGTAAAATCCCAAAATCTTCCACTGGTTATTAACTTCAATGTTGATATGGTGATTTGAAAAAGGTAGCAGAATCACTTGGACATCATGCTTCCACATCAAACATAATCCCCCTCTTCTACCTGATACCATTGTACAAGACACATCTATACTATTGTTAAATTCCCATTTATCTTTAGCATTCTTCATCTCATTTGCTATAAGCTTTGCTTTCCACTGGAGTCTTCCAGCTTTAGTAGCTTTTTCATCTGACGAGTTGCATGAGGGTTCCCAAGCCCTCTGCAATTCCATACTAGCGAACTCATAATTCCCAATGGGACTGAGAAGCAGTCATCATCGATATATCAAAAGAATCCCCCTCCTGGATATTCTCATCCCCTTTGTGTTTCCATAAAATAGCATTATCCACCGCTAACTCGGTCTGCATGCCCTTAACACCATTACTTCCTCTTCCCTTGATCATATCTCCCAGTAGAACTATTACTGCTCTTCCTTTTTCTAGCCATTCGCTTTCAGGAGGAAAGATTGTTGGGTTTTGGTGTTTGCTTAATAGGTCTTTCAGGAGAATGGGTCCTTGTCTAGATTGATAATGTTGGGTTCTACAACAATATATGGGTTGGATAATATGGGTTCAACGATATTTATGGATTGGGGTGTCGGATAAAGTTAGGGTAGGGATGCACGATACGAGGGCAGCAATGCTAGAGACAAATAAATGCGTCTCCAGGTTAGCCATATCATGGCTAATATGCTATCATTATGGCTAAGAGAAGCCATATTAATTCTAGAATTATTAACTATCAATTCTTGTAACTGGTTAAAAATGTTGGAGGTTTGGGAAAGATTATTTTCGTCAGAAGCAGGTGTTTCTTTCCTCCTTTTTGAAACCAAAGGGTCTCCACTTGTTATATTACCTCGGTCACTAACAATCTTTGCATCATCTTCTGGAAAAACCATTTTCCTTGCTACTGCCTCTCTACTTCCATTCTCCTTCTCAGCACTAATCTTCCTCCCTTTACTTTGAGGAGAAGCCTTCAACCAATCCCCATAAAGCATATTCTCCGATTTAATTGGTTCCCTTGTGTCATATTCATCACTAATCCTATAAGAATGTCCACGCTTGCCAAAAATAAAACAAACTTTTGGTAGTCCTCATAGCGAAACGAAATCCATATAGATTTACACAACAACATTTTCACCATCAAACCCATAGCTAGTGGTTTTTTCAGATCAAGCAAAACTCTAAACCTTATAAATTTCCCCAGGTGGTATTGTTAATAGAGTCCCATTCCAAAAAGGTCTAGGTTTCCTGCTAAGGAGTTTTTGCCATTCCTTTATTCATACAATTAACAGGCAATTGATCATATGCTCGACACTAGATTGGTACAAAGGAAAAATCAACATCCGTTGGTTGTTCTTCACCTTGGATTTCTTTAAGGACCAGGATATGCTTGTCAAAATGCCATTTTTATGTGGCCAAAACCTCTTGTTTATCTCTCACCTGTTTAAATTGGAATATGAATATGTCAAACTGCCATTGTCAAAACTCTCACAATTGGAAGGAGGACTACTCTCATTCCTTTTGAATGACTTGTTAAATAATTCGGTCATACTTCAAGAGCTAAAAAATTAATTTCCCTTAAAATATTAAAAAATATACGAAACGTATTTTTTGAAAGCTTGAATATGCAATACTACTGTGGATTATAAAATATTGTTGTGATCAAGAAATTTATTTTTAAAGGAAATAAAAAGTCGTCCAACCATGTAATCGGTGATAAAATCATAATTTATAGATGATTACTTAGTGTTTTTCTTGATAATTTTTTATTCCAACCCCATCTAAACTTCTATTTTTGAGATAAAGTGTTTAAAATTGTAGAGTATTGAATTAAATTGCTTAAATTTAATATATTGAATAATGTATAAGGTCAAAAGGAATAACGTTTCTATTGAACTCATAGTATTTTAATTACATGTGATATTTGTCATTTATAAGCTTTAATGTAGTCTTTTCAGCAAAAAAAAAAAAAAAAGCATTTAACGTAAAAAGAAAAAACACCAACAAAAAATTAGAGTAGAGTCAGGCTAGGAATTATCTTTGTTGTATGGCTTATAATATTATTTCTATCTATTTTCCCCTTTGACAAATAAAAATAATAATATTTTTGTTTGAAGACTCAACGCAATTGAAGTTTTGAACTTCTATATAACTCTCAGAAACTATATGGTTAAATACATAATTATGCGAAGGACTACAACAATAAATTTAGAAGAACGCTAATAAAATAGCACAAATAAACTTAGGTGGTATAAAATTACGGATTCTCTCAATTTTGGCATTACAAATTATCAAATTTTAAGCTTTTCTTTCTTGAAGTGAAATACTTCATTAAGAAAACAAAGTTAGAGATAACAAATTATATAATATATATATATATAATTTGGAAACTAGCATGAAGGTGTTGGCTTGTATCCGAGCCCAATAGATAATAATATTATTACAACGACTGAGAATGACTCAGTCTTCTACAATCGTTCCTAAACTTGAATCGCCAAGATGTGAAGAATTCAAGCACACACTAATTTTTTATTCTCCGAGCAAACAGATGTGAATTTTTAGGAATATCGCCATGTAAATTCTCTCGCTTGATAGGCACTCCATGCAGTTGAGTTGGTCGACGATTATCAACAGAGTGAGAATGAGACCAATCCATTATCAAATTTTAGTTATGAAACAATTTTGTGTATATTCTTAATTATTTGTTAATAGGGATAATGTTAATTTTAGTGTTTAAACTTTTCAATTTTTTTTGTATTTTGGTGTCTGAACGGAAAATTATGAAAATTAAGTATTTGAATTTGCAATTTTTTCTATTTTAGTGTCTCCTGTTAACATGGTATATTGAAAAATCCAATGGCACTTAATGGAACCCACAAACTCCTATGTGGCCGCCAACGTGGACCGACTAATTTGACACATAGGACATCAACGTGGCAAAGACATAAGATGTCTCATTTGCCCTCTATTTATTATTGCCCCATACAACAAATCAACACCCCTTCTATCCTAACCTAAATCATGATTCCATCTCTCAGCCCTTCCTTTCCTGCTTTCTCCCTCGCTTTTCCTCTCTCCTTTTCAAATTCAAAGATGTATTTGCAAGTGTGGAATTGCATGCTTAGCTCAACTCAGCCATCTCATAACTTCCAATTTTAGCTCTGTCCCTACCATTTAACATTGTCATTTTCGTCTTGCACCTACCAAATGAACACCCTTGCCCAGTGCCATATCTCTCCTTCAATATTTGTTTATCCTGTCTCTATCAGATTCAGTCCTTTGCTGTTTTATCATCAATAATTTTTTTTTTCACTATTACCCACGATTTGATTTCTCTAAAATATTCCAAAACATAACAAGCAACCACACAACCCTAATAGCAAAAATGAGTTCTTTTGGATATACTTTTGCAGAGAAGTGAGCGAGATTGCTTTCTAAGAAAGGGTTATTCAGAGATTGGCTTTTCTAATATATATGAAGAACAATATAATTCGAGAAAATGTTGTAGGTATCAGTTCTGGTGCGATAATGTTACTGGGTTTTGCAAAAGTGTGTAGGATGTTGCCATTAAGGCTTATGAGATGAGTAGGTAAGATCTAAGAAAGATTGTGTTCGCCATGAAGATTGGTTTGGCTTCGATGCTCATTTCCTTCCTGATTTTCTTAAAAGAGCCAATTAAAGAAGTTAGTCGATATTTTGTTTGGGTTGTTCTTGCCATTGTTCTTGTCTTTGAATTCAGTATATGTGATTTGATTTGTATTTATTAAATAGATTTTTTTTGTCTGAGCATGTGATTCCACATTTGCAAAATCAGAAATCCATATTTGAGAAGGAGAGATGGAATCATGATTTAGGTTAGGACGTTTGGTTAGAGAGGCATGTTCATTTGTTGTTTGGGGCAATAATAAGCAAGGGTAAATTGGACATTTTGTGTCTTTTGCCACATTAGCATTCTACGTATCAATTAATTAGTCCACGTTGGCGGCCATATAGGCATTTGTGGGTCCCATTAAGTGCCATTAGATTTTTTGATAGGCCATGTCAGCGGGAGACACTAAAATAGAAAAAAATTGCAAATTTGGACTCTCAATCGTCACAATTTTCTATTCATACATAAAAATAGAAAAAGTTAACAAGTTTAAGCACTAAAATTAACATTATCCCTTGTTAGTATTGATGTTTCCTAGTCTCTAAAAACAAAAATCTAAAATCTAAAACCTAAAAGCTGAAGGACTCTTATTCTCTCTTTTGCCTAAAGCCTAAAAGCTCTCTTTTTTTCACCCACAATCAACCACTAGTGAACTGGATCTTATGGGTGGTCACTCCTTTTTCTTTTTTATTTGTTTTTTTAAATAATCCTCATGTTTGTATCCTTTGATATAGATTTGATTTATTGTTTGCCAAATACTGAGATTTATTATTGTCTATATCTTCAAATTTTTTTCTTAGATCTAGTTTTGAGTTACTATTGTGATCATTATTGTGATTTTGTTATTTGGACTATTAAGCAAAAAGAAGTGCATATTTCTTCTTTAATAAAAAAAAGAAAAAGAAATTTGAAGGTGATAAAATCATACTTTTAAAAAGAATATAGAGTCAAACAGTGAACATGAATAGTCACCATGTGAAGCAAGCGATCGCTAATGGCACAAATATTGTGCTCTGTCAACTCGATCAGATACTTTAAATTAAGATTGTATTGTTTTTATTGTTTATATAAGTAGTTTATCATAAGACTTCTTATATAAAAATATATTGAAATGTATCTTATATCTTTATACAGCCTTCTCTTTAATAAAATTTTTATTTTCATTTCTTTTAAAAAACCAAAATAAAAAGAAGAATCTACATCCATTTTTTATGAGTAAATAAATTATCCGTTATCTATATATTAATATATCATAACATAAAAACATGCAATTGTAGAATATCTTTTTCTTTTACAAAAGGCTTAATTACCAAAAAAAGCTTGAACTTAGGAGTTTTTTTCGAATTTGATCAATATTTTTAATTTTGTCAATCAATATCTTATATTTATTTTTCTTTATCAATTGTAGCCTCCGTCTATAATCTGTTAATATTTGCTGATGTGTCTGTTAATAGAATTCAATTTTTTCCACATTATGTCCACGTGGACATGCCAGTAAGAAAGCTAACTTGAATATAAAAAGTTTAACCACTAAAAAAAGCCCGAACTTATTAGTTTTTTTAAATTTGGCCAATACTTTTCATTTTGTCAATCATTACTGTGTACTTATTTTTTTTTATCAATTGTAACTTCCATTCAGAGTTTTTAATGTTTGACGATGTGTCCGTTAATAAGATCCAATTTTTTTTTCAAATCACATCCATGTGGATATGCCACATAATAAAACTTTCTTATATGGCATGTCCACGTGGACTTGATCTAAAAAAAATTGGACCCAATTAACGGACATATCAACAAATATTAATAGATTCTTGATAGAAGCCACAATTGACAAAGAAAAATAAGTATAGGGTATTGATTGACAAAATCAAAAGTATTGGCCAAATTTGAAAAAACTCATAAGTTCATTCTTTTTATTAGTGATTAAGACTTTTATATTCAAGTTAGTTTTCTTATGTAGTATGTTCACATGGACGTGATCAGGAAAAAAATTGGATCCTATTAACAGACACATCAACAAACATTAAAAGACTCTGGACGTTGGCCACAATTGATAAAGAAAAATAGGTACAGGGTATTGATTGACAAAATTAAAAATATTGACCAAATTTGAAAAAAACTCATAGGTTTTTTTTGTAACGTTAAAAGTATTGACCCTATTTTTCGGTTGTTCATCATTCTCATTTTGCCCTTGGGACGGAAAACACTAAATTTTATTGATAATTTTTGTATCAATAATTTTATTGATAATTTATTCTGATTCAATGGATTATATATATGTTTATGATACGCATCTGAGAAAAAACAAAACATTTTTTGCAGAAACATTACAAAGCAACGTAGTGATAACAGAAATAGGAATAATGGAGAGTTAAAACAAAGATTACACTACTAATGGAGAGTTAAAACATAATAAAGGTTATATTATCTGAAGCTTCGTCTCAACAACTTAAGTGAATAATGGAGAGTTAAAATATAACAGAAATAGGACTACGCTAATAATCAAAATCAACAACTTAAGCAAGCCAATAATGAAATTATATGTACAAACTACATTCACTTAGCTAGAACTAGCCTAAGACTAAAGCATTATTAGCTCTGTAATAACAAAAGAGTAAGAAAGTTAGCTTTTTTGGGAGCTTGAGACAGAGCTAGAGAAGAGAAGCGAGAGCGAGAGCGAGAGCGAGAGCGTGAAGGAGACAGTGAAGGAGACTCTAACGCATTGAAGAAGAAGGAGAAGAAGAGTTACCAGGCGCAATTGGAAAGAGTGCTTCTTCATTTAGGTTTTTGCTTAAGAAAATCAGGATAAGAGGAGAGGGGAAGAAGACAGCGTTTCTTTGTTCCCTTTTACCCTAAATTTAATTTCAGCCCAAATTTACCGACAAAAACTTTTGTCGGTAATTAAAAAAATAAATTTATTGCCAATTTCTTGGTAAATTGTCATTAAAAAATAACAGTGATTTTTTTATTTAAAATACCAACATTTTTGCGAGAAATTTTTTTGTCACTATTTAACTACAAAACGCCTTCAAAGTTTTATCGTAATATTTTAGAATAATTATAATTTTTAATAATTTCAACTTAGTCAGTATTTTGATGGTAAATACCGACAAAATATTTTTGTTGGTATTTTTTGTCCTTAAAAAATTATTTTCTTATAGTGAACTAAGCCTTTATAAAATAGAGATTACTTTCCTCAACTATTTTCTTTCCTCTAGTATTGTCCTCCCAGCCAAATATAATCTCTCCAAATTGGGGCAAAATGATATATGTTGGAGAGAAAATGATACTATTCGTAGATATTTACAATAATACTGATTCATATTACAGGTCTTAATATGTATGAGAATAAGGTTAGAATTGTAAAATTATAGCCTTGAAATCAAAGGAAAATATTTTTCCATAGAATGTATTTTTTTTAAGTTAAAAATTAGTATGCAGTGATAATAATTTGGAAATTTAACCATATTAATTATATATCATTAAAATATTGATATAAATTGTATATCAATAGATTAGCATCGCTATAAATGAAAATTTTGGATTTTTTTAGTTTTTCTATCTTTTGATTGGATAGGTATTGTTTAAGATTTATATAAAAATTAATATTCATTTAACAATTAATATTTAACCATTGTATTTATGTTATTCTCAATATGAAATTGAACTTTAATATTGTTAATTATCAAAATTGAGTATTGAGAATATTTGAAAATTCGTCCCTATTTACTGTAAATTTAAGGTATACATATTAGATTCAAGATAAATCCTACCCGGATAAAGATTTTAAAAATACTTGAGAGTCTAATATCCCTCAATATATATGTATATATTATTATTTGATCTACTCTATTATTATATATTATCAGTAGTTCCTAAAAAATATTGATCATTCATGTCCAATAAATGTTTAAATTTGAATATATGAACTGCTTAACTTATTGTAGGATCTTTTTGTAAGACCTCAAGTAGTACTTTTTCGATTTAGCGAAAAGAGAGGTCACCTTACTTTTTGTTCAAGTACTATGTTTTTCTGTTAAGTGCTCAATATTCCTTATTTGCTACGTGAATGTTTTATACTTTGGATGTTTGAATAAGCGAGCTAAGTATATCCGAATTATGAACTGGAGATATTCGAATTATGGACTCAATGAAATAGGACCACTTAGGTCATTTTGGCAAATTGAGGGATGTCCGAGCTATGGACTTAACGCAATAGGATCGCTTAGGTCACTTTAGCAAACTGAGATATATCCGAGCTATGGACTTAACGAAATAGGACCGCTTAGATCACTTTGGCGAATTGAGAGATGCCCGAGCTATGAACTTAACGAAATAAAACCGTTTAGGTCACTTTTGTGAACTGGGGGATGTTCAAGCTATGGACTTAACGAAATAGGATCGCTTAGGTCACTTTGACAAACTAGGGAATGTCCGAGCTATGGACTTAACAAAATAGGACTGCTTAGGTCACTCTAGCAAACTGGAGGATGTCCAAGCTATGGACTTAAAGAAATAGGACTACTTAGGTCATTTTGGCAAATTGGGGAATATCCAAGTTATGGACTTAATGAAATAGGACTGATTAGGTCACTTTGCTGAATTGAGGGAGTCGATTCTGTCTGAATTCATAAACTGTTTATAGACTGCTTAAGTCTGAACTGGAGAATTGCTTGAGTCAGAGTTTGTTGAGAACTACTAAGTCCAAATTTATTGACCTCCATTTGGTTGTGCTACTTATAGTTTATCACGATATAGAGAATAAAAGTTTAAAGCAATAAACTAATTAATAAAATTATTTGTCTTATTTGAAATAGAGAAAATAAGTAAAAATAGTTAACTTATATACATTTGAGGAAAATTTGTAGCATACAAGGATCAACAAATAGTAAAATAGTTAAAGCCAAAGAAGAAATTTCATAAATATTATAAACTCCGTTGTAGCCATCGCTCTTAAATATAGTGATTTTTATAAGTAAAAAAGAATATATAGTAATCGAATTTATTTATTCTTTTTTTTATGTACCTGATATATACTCTGCTTTTATTAAATAATATAGTCTATGCATTGCTCCAAATAAATAAATAATAAATTCTCCTAATAATAGAATTTAATTTTATCGTAATAATGGCTAAATTCTTTTTAATCAATCAAATGGATATGTTTTTTGGTTAAATTTCAGCTTTAATTTTTCATTTTTATGATCACATCCGAAGACAATTTTAATACTATAATCACTGCTACGTAATTAACTCATAAATTGTCTTCTCTCTAAAAATAAAAATAACTTTGAGATGCCACAATTGCATTTCCATTCAAAGATTATTGAGGGAGAGAATTATCATTATTTGAATATGGGAATACAATCGTGTAAAGCTCACAAGCTAGAGGGTTCAACTAGCTATAGTTAGATAACATGGACATACAGAAAAAGTATAAGGTGAAGCAATTAGTTCATCACCAGCTAGCTAAAATACGGACAGGAAAAGTAATTCTACTCAATAATTAGGACATGCACAGCAAACCCAATTAGAAGCTTATTAGTTCAACATCTTTAACTCTATTTTCTATTTAGAATAATCAATAACTCATGTCACGTTAAATATAGCCCACCATGTAAAGATTGATGCGCATATAAAATAAATATAATCTGCATAAAAATTAAGAATACTTTGTTTAGATTTGTAGCTACTATTGCTAAATTGATAAAGTGAATGCAATTTTCTTTTATCACAAGGAATTGACTTTGGAAAATTTCGATTTAAGTTATAAAAGAGACAAATTGTTTTTACTTGTAAAATTATATTTATGAAAACCTATAGGTCTTCACCGAAATATATGGAAACCCTTATGCATGTGATAAAGTTTAACAAAGTGTTATGGGGATAAATATGTGGCTCATCAAAGCACCAATGCATGAGGCATCAAATAGGAAGACAAATGTCACGATCTTTATACCTCTTTACAAATTCAATTAAGAAAACATGTGAAAGTTTGCACCGTATGCAGGCTGTCAATACATCTTACAAATTTTTATATACAAATTTATGCTTTTTATGCTCTATAACGACGAGACCTTGGTTGATATATTAACCACAGAGACAAAAAATTTTGCTATGCTAAACCACAAGGATAATGATTTATATATATATATATTTCAATTTTAGTTAAATATGCAATTCATATAATAGAATTTTAATTAAATAAGACTTGTTATCACCTGATACACGCAATTGCCCATAAAATGTTTGAGTTCCTCCTTTTGTGACTCTATTGTTTTGTTGTAGAAAGTGTATTCTAAGCTCACCATATCATTTATTAATTATCAAAATTAAGTATTGAGAGTATTTGAGAATTCATTCCTACTTAGAATGAATTTAAAGTATGTATATCGGAGTTAAAGATAAATTCTATTCTATTAGGTTAAAGATTTTGAGAATCCTACATATCTATTAGTTATAGTTTATTTGAGAGTCTAATATCCCTCAAAATATATATATATATATATTATTAAATATTATAAAAATATAAAGGATATAAGAGAAAAATTATAATTGATATTTTTAAAAAAGTACATAATATTATAAAAAAATAAACGAATATAAACAATAAGAAATAGCAACATATAACATGTGGCATAAAAAAATTATTTAATAATTAAATATCTGTGAAAATGGAATGGAATTTGAATTAGAATTTTCTCTTCTTACGTTGTTGGTATTTTCTCTTGGAAAATACATCTTGTTATTCTTACCTAAAACATGTCATTGCTTTTGTGAATATTTTTATTACTTTGTTAAATGCCTGTGACTATGACCGTTTACTATTTAGTATTTTATTTTATTTGAAAACCACGTAACCATATAGTTGCATAATCAATAGAAACTAATTTGATTCGCAACAAATAGCAAATCCAAAATAATAGGTTTAGAATTTTGTAGGATAAAGAATAAATGGAGATAATTAATAGCTTTCAGATATCTCTATTTATACGAACATTGATATAGCTTGTCCACCCAGATCTTAGGTTTAGACCATTGATATATTTGTTTGACCTGTTAGGAACAAATACACAAATTCTTGAAAAGGGAGTATAATAATCATAATAATAATAATAATTTTTTCTACATTACAACGAGATATTTTCTGATTTTGGTGACAATTTGCCACCTACAAAATCAATCAAGCCAACTACTCTAAACAAAAAGATCAAGAAGATCATATTTTCTATGCATGTCATTCAACCACAGAATAAAAGAAAGAAAAGAAAAGTGAAGTCTGATATTTAGATCGCGAGTGCAGCAATCATATGACTCCCAATGAGAAAGCCTTCCACAAGTTAGACAAGACCTTTAAATCAAAAGTATGACTAGGCAATGGACATTTTTTCAACATTAAATGCCTTGGCACTCTTGCAATTAATACATGAAAATAAAATAAATCTACTCAGTATAAGTCAGATGATGGAGAAAGACTATGAACTTAACTTCAAAGGAGACACGTGCACCATATATGATAATAAAAATAAAAATTTGGTGAGTGAGAAAGTAAAATTGCAATACCAAAGAAGTTTTTCCATTCACTAGCCAAAAATTGAGATAGTTATGGTCGTACAAGAAGATCAATCATAGCTGTGGCATCGAAGATGTGGGTCCCATGTGTAGGTATGGCACAACCCAAGAGGGGGGTGAATTGGATTTTCTAAAAATTTTGCTTTTAAAAAACACCAAATCAAAATTTTATTTGCAGCAGAATTAGAATGTATATGTAAGAGACAGATATTCAGTTTAGAACACTCTTACAACACAGTTCCAACATTAGAAAGACTATGTGAAGTGCAGTTATTGAAATTAGAACCGACTCATAAGCCTTCTTGAAAGATTAAAACAACTCAGTGAAGAAAAGTTATCAAGATTAGAACAGCTTCACAGAGCTACTGCAAGTTTAGAAAGACTTTGCAAAGAGAAGTTATTCCGTTTAGAACTTCTTCACAAGTCTTGTTGTAACATTAGAAAATAGATTAACCTTGAAGATTCAGAAAGAGATAAATTTAGAATAACCAATTAGAACTTCAGAAGATTATGATTCAGAAATCCAGAGTTCTAATTTTATACAGAGATAGAGCTTGCTTACAATCAGAACTGAACCTAAATTAACTAAGCATTTCTGGAAAAATAAATACCTGTATAAACTGGAAATAATCAAGCAACAACTTCAGAAAGGGAAAGAAGATAAACACAGTGATTATTGTGGTTCGGCACTAACTCGCCTACATCCACTCCCGAAGACACAACTTGAACTTAAAATCCTCCACTATGTTATCTCTTTTCAAGGCAAGAGACAAACCAACAGTACAAGGAAATAGATTTAATCACCTAAATCTAACCTTTACCCACTAGATTAAACAGGTTCTAGTTGACCTTAACCCTTTTTTATTTTACAGAGATTAGAAAACTCAGATCAAGACTTTTATATCTCACTCAAGGAGAAGGTTTCTTGAATACCTATAAATCTACAGCTTTTGAACTAAGCTGTTACACAAATATTTTTTCTTTTAAAGTATCTCTAACCACAACAGATTACAAGGAAATCTATATTGAAAGAGAGAAATGCAGAGATAAGCACAGAAGAACAGAAATATAGATTTTAAACTCAAAAACACAGACTTGTTCTTCAGAAAGAGATGAAAACAGAATGCTTTTCACTTGAGCAATATATCTTGAAGAACAGAGATGAAAAGCAGAAGTTCTTTTCAATAAAAGTAATTTTTCTTGAAGACCAGAAACGAAAAGAAATCAGAGAGGGATTAAAGAGAGAGCTTTGAGAGATTTTGAATGTTGGGTTAGTGGCTCAAACTTTTTTCCAACTTTGAGAAGGAGAAGCATAAATTCTTTTATAGAGAGATGAAGACAGTTTACCATTTGAGAGAGAAAATTTGAATTTAATGAGACTGTCACAAGTTTTAGCAAAAGTGAAATGAGACATGGGGGGGTAATAAATGACCATGTCCTTTGGTTAACACATTGGCGGCAGGTAGAATTTAATGAAGAGTGGAAAGTGCACTAAACCATGGTGGTATTTAAAACTAGAGGACAGTTTAGCTGTAATAGAGTTTTAACATCTGAGTTTAGAACCTCTACTGCAGATCAGAATGCATTAAGTAGCCATTTGAGAAGATTTACTCCAAGGGTCTTTTGGAAAGAAAGACGTGGAGAGGAAGCTTTGTTCAAATCTTTCAGCTTTTCATATTTTAAAATATTTAAAAATAATTTTTGAACGAAGGAAAGAGAGAGAGAGAGAGAGAGAGAGAGAGAGAGAGAGAGAAAGAGAGTTATTTTGTACTTATAATCATTTCTCTCTATCCTACATTAATTTGCCTAAGTTACATACCAACTGAAGATGCTTCTCCAAGTCTTCATGGCCTTCAATCATATGTAGGAAGTTAATTTCTTCAATAAATTTTAATAACAGAATCTGCATAAGACAAACTTTAGCACAGGAATAATATATATATATCATCAAAATCAAGTGGAGAGTTAACCCTTGAGCCAACAGAAGATTTGGTCACTTCAACTTTCAAGGATTAAAGATCCTTCATCAATTAAAGATGGTGAAAGACCTGCCAACAATTCAGGTAACTAATCAAGTATGTGAGGGATGCCTTTTGCGGAAGCAACACAGGAAACCATTGTCAAAAGGAGGTTCATGGAGAGCAAAAGAAGTCTTAGAGCTGATTCACACTGATATTTATGGACTAATGAAAACACCATCCATTAGTCAACACAGATATTTCATCCTTTTCATGGACAACTATACAAGAAAGACTTGGGTGTATTTCATGCGAGAAAGGTGAGAAGATTTCAAGATCTTCAAGAGATTCAAGAATTTCATCAAAAATCAATGTGGTAAGAAAAATTAAAGAAATCAGAAGTGGTCATGGCAAAGAGTATACTTCAAAGGAGTTTGAAAAGTTCTATGAAGATGAAGGCATCGATTAACAGCTTACTGTTGGATTTGCTCTAGAACCAAATGGTGTATCTAAAAGAAAAAATAGAATAATTATAGAGATGGCACGATCAATGCTTGAAGAAAAATGTATGCCAAAGACATTTTAGGCAAAAGTAGTCTACCTGCTTATTCTATATCCAACAAGAGCAGCATAGAACAAGAGTATGGAGTGGAGGGAAGCCATCAGCTAAACACGTAAGAGTTTTTGGATGCATTTGCTATGTTCACATACCAAAAGAAAAAAGGCACAAGCTTGAAGAAAAGACAAAAAAAGGAATCTTTCTCGGCTACAGTACACAATCAAAAGGCTATCGAGTTTACAACCTAAGAACAAAGAAATTAATCGTGAGTCAAGACATTGAATCTGATGAAGATGGAACTTAGAATTGGGAAGAAAATAAATTTGAGAAGAAATCTCAATTCTACAGATTTCAAGATCATACGAACTCTAAAAAGAAGAATGAGGGACTTCATTAAAACAGTCACCAAGAGATGAGTCATCTCCAACAACCATAGAAGAAGCCTCATCTTTTGAACCACCATTAACAAGTGCAAGACAAGATGAGGAACAAGATGAACAAGAAGTAGAGCAACAATAAAGAAGGTCCATGAGGATGGCAAAATCAAATCCAAATTATGCAAGTACAGCTAAATAGGTACAAGAAACTTACATCGCAAATTCATCACTACAGAGCCAATAAGCTTTGATGAAGCAATACAAGAAAAAGAATGGGTTGATGCAATGGATGAAGAAATCAAGATGATAAAGAAGAATGAAAAATGGGAGCCACTACACAAGCCAAATGACAAATGAGAAATCTCAATGCAATTCTACAAGATCGATGAGCAAGTCGTAGATATTTTTACCAAGGCAATCTCAACTGAGAAATTCATTTACTTTTGAGAGCTATTCGGAGTTAAAGATTTTTCTAGCTTCAGGAGGCTTGTTAAAAATTAATCTAGAAAAATCTAGGTGTTAGAAATCAACCTAGAAAATCTAGACATACTCAAAATATCTAGATAGTATGTAGAATTATCTAGATAATACTAGCTAAAGAAAAATCTAGATAATAATAATAATAATAATAATAATAATAATAATAATAATTAAAAAAAGAAAAGAAAAGAAAATGTAACCGATAAATACAAGTTGGTGAAGAAGCCTATAAAAGGTTTGTGTTTGTTAGTGTATTTATAGCAACAAAAATCATAATAAAAACCAACAAGTCCTTGTGAAACTTCTCTTTAGTCCTTAATAAAATCACTAATTCAATTTAGTCCACATACTATTTCACCTTCTTCAATTATGTTCAAATATAATCAACACCTCAAATTATGTATCCATCTCCCTAAAAAATTCAACTCCTTTATTTAGAATGGTGTTAAAGTGGACAATGAGCAGCCATGGATTCTACATGTTAGCCATGACCTGGTTCAAATCCGTCCAAAGTTTATTACGCCTAGACTTGTCAGGATTCGCATAAACAATAGTTAATTCCATGAGCAGATTGTTTAAAAGTAAAATACCATATGAACCCATTGATTATTATTACTGAGAATATGTACTTCCTAAGAGTTTTTCCAGCAAACACAGATTTCTTTAGAATATCCTATAGCTTCAACTCTATAAGAAAAATCATAGCCCATTCTCTTGATCACTTTGTTAACTTTAAATCCCTGATTCTAAGCTCCAATAAGATAACAATGTTAGGCTTATTAGTATCTAAAAACATCTTTAAGGTTCTAAAAAAAGAGGAGCTACCAGCTCCTTAAAAATTCCAAGGAAAATAGACATGATAAAAATTATAAAAAGAGGTAAGAAAATCAAACCACTAGAATCCATAAAATCAATCGCGAAGATATGGGTCACTGGATTCCCTTCTAGATAACTCATCATCATCTGTTTCATCTTCTTCCATGTCCCTCTCAATTTTGCTAGCGTCAACCATATCATCCTTCGAGCCATCCTCCAAACTTTCCTTCAAGGTATCCTCTTCATACAAAACTATATGAGAAGACATAAGAGGATGGAAAGAGTTATTAAAAATTACAAAACCTTGATCTAGAGGTCTGTCTTCAAAGTTTATAATTTGAAGGTCTTAAGAATTTTTAATGGGGTTATTATTTTTAGGTTGGACAGTAATATTCGGCTCCAAAACTCTCACAACTATATTGTTGGATTGATCCAAGGTATTATTCATGGGAATAATAGAGGGTTGGTTGGGCTATTTAGTTTAAACTTCAAAAAGTCTCCTAGAGTTGCCTTTTTAGGTTCTAAATCGGGCTTTGCGTCCACTTTAAAGGAGGAAGGTAAATGACTTAATCCATTATAATTATTATTCTTTCTTTTAGAATAACTTGGAGCTATCTCTCTTCCTTTGGAAAGTCCACGTGAATTAATTGCATGATTTGGCAAATCACGTGTACGTTAAAGAATCCCATCATTCATGGAGTTAATATTCACGAAACCTTCTCCACTATCAAAGCCTAAGAAACTATACTGAGATCCACCTCTACTGAATTCATAGCAATTATGATGTTGATCTTCTGTCGTGTGTTGGTTCCAGCGAGGTCTCCGGCCAACAACCATCCATGGGCCGAAGTCTGGAGTAAGAAATTGTTCCTCCGTTTGTTTAAGGTTCTACACTACTTCCTCCTTATCCTTCCCCATATTTTCTTTGTGAGGACAATTATTGTTCCGGTGACTAGCTCTCCCATGGTCATAACAGACATCTGGAATACTTTCGTATTCTACTAAGTCTACCATTGAGACAAAATCTAGATACAAGAGGGGAGTTTAAGTTTATGAACGTTGTTATTCTTGCAAATTTACCTTTTAAGATATCTTCCATATTATAATCAACCCATATTACTCTATCGACGACATCACCGATGAGCCTAAGCACCGATTTATGATATAGATGAAGGGGTAAGCCAGGTAACTTGATCCAAACCACTGCAAATCCAAGTGTAAACTTTTGGATATCGAAGCTAGGACTCCATGGTTGAACAACAAGGTAGTTTCCTGCTATAGTCCATGGTCCATTCAAAACTAACTTTTGGAAATATGATTCTCTATCAAATTTGAAAAGAAAGAAGGAATTACCCAAATCTAAAACTTGATGGCCATTAGGTTGCCACAAATTCTAGATCTTGGAACACATAGCTTTATAGCCTATTTTCCTTCCCCATAGGTGGACAACCACTACTCTAGACCATTTTTTTACTAGATTGTTTTGTAACTCCTATGAAATTATCACCTCTGGAATGGTCCCTAATTTTTCGATGTTGATATCTTCTGGAGAGAACAAAAAGTTGCATCATTAAAAGGATCTTCTTCCATTTCATCATCCATTCCCTGTAACACTTTATCACGAAAGGATTGCTCCCTTCCTTATGTTTCAGTAATGACTACATCTTCCAATTGTTCCTCTTCCTTTTCCCTATGCTTCACCTTTTTTGTTACTCGATCTGCCTCGTATGGGCTATCATTAGGGTTCTCACGGTCAGAGAGTTTTCTCTCTAGCATTTTCTCTTCCTTAATTTGCTTTATTAGAAGCACACTGATCTGCAAATTGCATGTGTTCAGTTTGTAAATTGTATAATGCTAGACGAAATTTTTAAAATATATGGAGTCAGTTAGAAAATAAGTGAAATATTATTTATTTTAATAGTTTTTTTTTACCTCTCCAAAATGATACTCCTAGCCAAACAAATGCTAAGAGCAAAGAGCCATAGACTCCAAAAATATGAAAGAGACAAATCGTCAACTTCACAAGAAAAGTTGATAGACATAAATTTCAATGCTAAGGTCAAATTTTATTAATTGCTAATTGACAAATATCCACACAAATTCCTACTGTATAAAATATATTATGTCATTTCTATAATACTTCTCATATTTGAAATTTTACATCCCTAAAAAAAATCATTAAATTTGTCTAAATTATAATAAGCTATTAAGTAAATTTACTATATTACTCTCAATTTAATACTAATTTCTTAGAAAACTATTAAATTAAAGTAATAATTATTAGTCATAAATAAAAGGTAAACAATGAGTGATAAATTCTTATTTCCATATTTATCCTTTTTATTTATATTTTCAAAATCTTTCAACCACTATGATTGGACAAAACATAAGAATTAAAGAGTAAAATTTAATTTGACATTTGAATATATTAAATTAAAGAATATAGTCAATTTACTAAATAATTTATTATAAATTTTATAAATTTTAATAGTTTTCTTAAGGGATGTGAAATTCTTAATGTAAAAAGTACTCCCTCCATTTCAAAATATATGTCGTTTAAGGTTCTTGTACAAGGATTAAACAATCAAATAATTATTTTAGATTGTAACAAACTCGAGAGTAATTTGATCCAATTATTTTTTATCTCAAAACCAATAATTACCTATAAAAGTATTTATTATATCTAATCTAACTAAGGGTGACATTGAAAAAATATTATTTATTACTTATTAAAATACTCAAAATGACTTATATTTTGGGATAAAATAATCACTCAAAAATTATTTATATTATGAAACAGAGGTAGCAAAGCATAGAAAAACCAATAATGCGTGCCCCTCAAAAATCAAAATCTTTGGAAAGTGGATCAAAACTTTAAATTAATTTTAGAACTTTTACAAGTTTTGAGGAGACCATGCCCCTTGAAAATCAAAATCTTTTATAATTTCTCGGTTAAATATGAATTATGACAAATTCAGTCCTTTTGAATTTACAAGTTAGCTCGATTCTAGATTTTATGAAAAGAAAACTTAAACATGATCTTTCTAATTTATATTGTAAGCCTTAAGTGGCTATCCAACGGTATTTAGGCACAGCTAATTTCTTTTTATTTTTTAAATCAACGGTATCCAGACTCTATTATTAATGACCGTCCAATTTGATTTATGGGTTAGTCACAACTAAGGTTTCACTTCTTCCTACCAATGCAGCTAATCTCTTTTAATAAATGAACAAAATGAATGTTAATTTAAAACTTATTTACTAATTAAATAAAATTGAATTAAATTTTTTTTTATTTTAATCATCCAATGTCTAAAATCCGCTGGTACAATTAATCTAAATTCTCATCGAATAGACCTATAAAAGAGGGCAAACCGCTTCCTTCAAAGTGTTTAAAAAGACTTTATATACATGGCTCCAACTAATTGAGTTGAATTTTGATTAGCTAAAACTGATCAAGTCGTTTAATAAAAAAACATTCCATATGGTTAAAGCAATTAAAAACAATAAGAAATTATAATATAACTAAATTAAATTTTTTTTTAACTCTGTGAAAATCAAACCAAACATGCAGCTGTAAGACAAAGGAAGTAGCATTCTTACGTTATGAATTAGAAAAAGTAATCCGCTTGACGGTTGACGTTTCTGCGGGCGACTGCTGTCCATATCAGTTGTGATTGACTGTTTTCATTGGAAAATCATTCTAAATTGGCGGCTCTTCATGGGCAAAATGAAATAATAATAAAAAAATTACAGTCAATTTTATAACGGTCGAATGACATTGTTTCTTCTACCTAAACTAAAAGGTCCTTAAATATAGTGCAAAATGGATATTGTTCTATTATTGATAAAAAATTTCCGTATGAAAATTAGGGATCGGAGTAAAAACTTTAGAAATACTGTTACAATGTTGTCATGAAGGAGACTTCAAATTCAAAACCAATGTCTTTAAAAGTGAGTCGAAACGGTTTAACTGTACCGAAAATTGGTATAATCTAATTTGATATATAAAATTAGCAATGTAAAAATAAGATAAAATCGGTTTGTATTAAAAAACTGAAAAGTTAGATTGACTTAGTCAAACTCGATTTTTAACCTTTTTTTTTTTACTTCTTAAAGTTTTTTTTCTTTCGTCTTTACGTGTTCCCACCGATAATATGTATCATTTTTGTTTCATAATACTTATTATATTTGAAATTTTACGTCCCAACCATTAAATGTGTCTAATTTATAATAAATTATTGAGTAAATTGATTATATTACTCTTAATTTAATACTAATTCTCTAAGAAAATAATTAAATTAACTAATAACTATTTGTATATACAAAGGATAAATATGAAAAATAGATTTATAAGTCCTTAAAACCATAAATGTGACAAATATTTTGAAATAAATTAATTTTTCAAATGTGACAAGTATTATGCATCGGAGGTAATATAAAAGTACCTAAAGACTTATATAAATAATTTAAATGGTAGAGTTTTCTAGAAATTTTCTAGAAAAACTTAAAAATAAAAAAAAAAGATGCATACGCTTGCTAATTCATCTTTGGACTCTTGTATGCTCTTTGTAGCATGTCTCTCTTGTTTACATTTTTACCACCGCCGCAACCCTAATTTTTTTCCTTCGATTCACGATTGTGATTTTCCACGGAACGAGGTCTTGATTCCTGTCCCTAACAGAGGATGAGCCGATATGGGTTGTAGTTAGTGGCCTGTCTGATCCAAATCCTTTAAAATATGAATTCTATATGGTGGGTATGTTCTTAACCCTAAAAACTATTACTTGTACTTTAATGATGAACATCACCAAACTATGGCACCCGCTAGGAGGGATTGGAATTTCAGACTTGGGTGCGAAATGATTCCCATTTCGTTTTTACAATGAGGTAGATCTTGAACGTGTGTTAAAAGGTTACCATGCGTAATATCTGGGCTTTTGAAAACCGATATATTTCAATGAATAACTTTAGTTGGATCGTTTTCAAATTTTATTATGAGTTCAATTTTAAAAGTTTACCTGAGTAATTAATTTTTTGATTTTAGAATTATTAATAATTATCTGTGCTTATTAAATTTCTACTATTTAATTATTAAAATCTTAATCAGTGATATTTTTAGTGAGTATTTGACAAAATAAAAGAAATTATTAGATACTTTGATATTTATTATGTAACATCCTAGATGCAAAGAAAGTCTTGTACTTCAAATATTATGTAAATTAAGCAAATAAGTAATAAATGAATATTTTATAAAATATGTAAAACATTACTCAAATACAAGGAAGTAAAATTTGTAAGGTATTAAAGTAATGAATATGGAAAATTCTAAATCAGTTATGGTATAATAACATAAATGTATAAAATTATATACATATATCTTAATCTAATAAAATAAGAAAAATTTAAGAATTAAAAGAATAAAACCCTCAATCAAATAAGCTAAAGTAATAAAAATATGAAATGACCTAAAATGACATCTAGACTACAACTTAACCAAAATAAGTAAAGGGAATAAATGAAAATTTGATACTTAAGTAACAGCCAATGTTTTATATAATACAATATATGATTCATCCCTCTGAATTAAGAAAATGGAGACAGGTATACTAGAGAAGAGATCATCTTTTCACATGTTCATATCTTCATTTTCAATCGTAGCTTTTCCATTTCATTTTTTTCTTTCTAACATTTGCTAGAAGATACCAAGTGATTCATTCTCTAAATTAAGGAAAGGGAGACAGGTGTGTTAGAGAAGAGATTATGTTTTCATTATTCACACCTTCATTTTTAAAAGTTGATTTCTCCCTTTAATATTTTAAAAGTTAGTTTCTTCCTTTTACATTTTTCTTGCAATCATTCTAGTAATTGCTAGAAATTATTCATCGCAAAATACTAAGTGAATCATCCTCCAAATTAAGAAAAGAGAGATAAGTGTATTAGAGAAAATACCAAATTTTCTTTTGTTCATACCTCCATTTTCAACCTTAGCTTTCACATTTCATTTATTCATCTATAAATACCCTACTTGCCTAAAGTTTATTTATAATAAAATATTATAAATATGTAAGTATTCTAAGGAGGGATTAAACCAACAAGTGATAGGAAGGAAGAGAAAGAAACATAAAGAGGCAAAGAAAGATATGAAATTCAAAAACTCTATCTTAGATTTTAAATTATATTTTTTTAAGTTTTAATCATTATTTTGATGAATCAAATCTTAAAACTTATCTTCACAAAATTTTAATTAACCATTCAAGATATAGAAATTGATTTTGATAGAAAGTAACTGCGCATACAAAAGTTAGAAAATTTTACTTTTCTAAAACTGTCTCAATAAAAATGCTTAAATTCATTCATTGTATTTTATTCAATTAAATATATAAACAAGCTTCAAAATTAATGAAATTTAACAAAAAGCTAGGCCAAGATGTTGGCCATATTTTGTTAGAAGGAGAAGTCCATAAAATTAAAGGAAAAAAATTTATGACTAAGTGAATACAGGTTGCTCAATGTAATGCTCTTAAAAGATTTCACCATAATGTTTATACTATTTTACCATGTAAATGAATTTTAAAAATTATGGAATTTTATAAAAAGGTAGGCTAAGATGTTAGGAAGGTTGTGTCAAAAGAAAAAGTCTAAATGATAAGAAAAATTAAAAATATGAATACAATAAATAAGACTACTCAATATAAGAAAGCTGAAAATTTTGGTTCTATATTTAATTTATTTGAATGGGTTAATAAACTCCAAAATTCATGAAATTTAATATGCAAGTGCCTGAAGATATTAAGAACCACCTAGCAAAATTTTGAAATAATTGGATGTGAGAAGGTAAGTACTCAATTAAATAAACACAAACTGCTCATGTGCAAAAAATTTTATGTTTCACTAAACTTGTACTAAATTGAGCATATTAAAATATAAGTGAATTAACTATGAACATGAGTATATAGTGAGTGAACATAAAGTTTAATAAGTATAATTTATACTCCCAATAGTTTAGATTTTAAATTTAATGAATAAAAATATTTAAGAACCTTGAATGTCAATAAAGAGCTGAAAATAAACTAAAAGTACAATATGTATTTAAGTATGAATATAGGTCAAGGATTATTACAAATTATTTTAGAATTATAAGTGATCGAAAGGACTCAGAGACTCGAAATCAAGGTGAGTTATGGAGTTAACCCCTTCTTCTATATGTTTAAATTGTTTGATTCAATTTATGATTATTATAATGCTTGAAAGAATTTATTCAGTCATTTACTATCATTAATCTTGGAATTATTGAAATTGTAATATGAAATCGTGAATCTGAGAACTTCACTGATCATTGTGTTTAATTTTGACTATGTTATGCTATTATTTAGGCTAATGACAGAACTCAACAATTAAAGGGAGAAGTTATTGCTAAAATGTATATAGCAATATGTTTTCTTCAGTACTGTCTAAGTGAAAACAGTGATTTTCTGGAAAATTGTGATTTGTGAAATGTTATCATTAGCTGAATTATCTGAGATATCTATATTAGATGAAAAAGTACATAAATATACATAGTAATATATTTTCTTCAGTACTTTTAAATCATTATTTAATATATGATTGATATGATATCGATAATAAGAAGTTAGAATATTATAAATTTTATTTAATTGAAGTAAATATGTAATGAGCCTCAATGATATATTAAATTGTAATAATTAATTTGTAAGCCATATAAACGTTTAAAATGTTTATGCCAATCAATGGGCACTATATCCTCACTGAGTTAACGTCTTATCAAAGTGTCTGTTTTTTAGGTATAAGTGATTAAATTCAGCAACTTCTTGATTTCTTTATTTCAACAAGAAGTAAGAGAGCAATGTAATTATATATTGGAATTTATGTATTTAATGAATAACTCTAGTTGCTCCGTAGATATATGTAAAGGATATTAGTTGATTATGAATACAAAGTTCATTATCAAAGGAATTGTATGAGACTAAGTTTGATTACTTAAGATTGTATAAAATAATATTCTGGAAAATTAGTTGAACAACAGTAAAAGTTTTTAGCCATCTAATTATAAAGTATTAAGTATTTAGCAAATTACTTATTTATAATAAGATAGAATCAAATGTGGGTTCTACGCAGTACTCGGTGGCCTTCAGCCTATCTAGACCCTATGACCATCTCATCTCTATTTTCGGGGTGTGACACCATGACACTTGAATAACCATCTATTACTCCTGCACAGGCTTTCTAAGGAAGACAATCCCCTGTTGGTTCCCCTCTAGCATACCAAGTTCTAGGTTCAAATTCACGACCTAACCAAGGGTTTTATGTCGGAAGCAATGGCGAAATTGTTAGGTGATTTCGTGGGCGAGTTTGTTGAATAAGATGCTAAGGTGTCTACTGTTATGGAACCTAGGTTTATGAGGATATGAGTTCGACTACATATCATACAACCACTTTGATGGTGAAAGAAGTTAATACGTCCCTCACGAGACGTCTTTTTTTATGTTATTCCACTACGAGCGATTGACTATGTTTTGTTTCTTATGTGGCAAGCTTGGCCGCAATGATAGTTTTAGTGAAGAACGACTACGGAGAAAGAAGGAAGATATTAAGTTAGAATGGGGCAACAATATTCTTATGCCGTCGCGTCGACAGCAGAAGCGAGTCAGTAGCTAGTTATGAGATATTCAAACCAATATTGTAGGAGACCAGGGGATGGCCATGCAAAATTGAAAAATTCATGAATATAAAGACTCATTTCTTGGAGCCAAGGGGTATGGGCTGTGGAAGGGATACATGAATTTGCAGAGATACAGGATATTCATATGCGTGATGAAGAGAATGAAGGTATTATAAAAAAAGATGATGGCAAGAAAAGACCAGGGGAACTAACTAAATCAACACTATTATTTTTAGTAAAAAGGATTCGACAAATGTTACCCAAATAAACTCATCGGCTAGTCCTAGTAAACAAGACAACTGTAAGTAATGAAAAACATATGCTAGAATTATCAAGGGTGGTCAACCCACACATTTTGTGTGCTCAGGGAGCTTGTCTTGAGATAGAGATTGGATATTGTATTTTTGGTTGGAACCTTAGCTCAGGCTAGTAAGGTGGATTAGGTGTGACATCATTTGGGTTTTTCTGATAGCTTTATGGTGGATTGGTTGGGTCGGGAGGGGGGAGTCTTATGGTGCTTTGGAAAAATGGTATCAATGTTTTCATTATAGGGTTTTCATTAAACTTCATTAATTATCATGTTATTGTGGAGGGACATTTGGTACAAGTTACATCTTTTTATGGGTTTCCTAAGCGCAGTCAACGAAGACAGTCATGGATTCTCCTTTGAGCTCTTGCTAATTAGGATTCACAGCCTTGGTTTTGTTTGGGGGACTTCAACGATGTAGTGAGCGGTGCAGAAAAGTATGGAGGTGAGCCTCAACCTGGTTACTTACTTTCGATAAGCTATTATGGATTGCGAACTGAGTGATGTTCCAAGTAATGGTCTGTTTATTATATGGTTTCAACAAAGGCGAAGTCATATTGCTATTAAACCATAGGCCATTGTTGTTTCAAACGAGTATTAATTGGGTAGCAAGGGGGTACGAGTCGGTTTTATTCTAACAATGCATGGTTAATAGAGGAGGATATTGAGAATGTTGTGCGTCAAGGCTAGGAATATCAAGGTTCAACTTTGGTAGTAGAGAAAAATGCAGCTTGTGCATCGGCTATTCAATGGCGTAGGCGTCCAAATTCTCGAGATTGGAAATCGAAAGAGAGTGTTGTGTCAGTTGTTGGATGATGAGTTAGGCACATTATTGGGTGACCAGCTAAATCAAATTTGCATTGAGTGAAATGCGATTCTTGAGCAGGAAGAGTTGTGGTACCAATAGCAAGCTAAGCTGAATTTGCTTCTTAAAGGTGACAGGAACACTCGTTTCTTCCATGCTCATCTGGGGGAGACAAAAGATTAATAAAATAGAAGGGTTGGGCTATTCCAGTAAGCAATGGTGTACGGATAGGTATAATATTCATAATATGATTCAAACTTATTTTTCTCAGCTTTATAAAAGTCATGAACAAGAGAAAAATCTAATTCTACGACTTGCTAAGAGGACAGTTGTTGGCTCAAGGTCAATTTTATCTCAAGATTTTGATGATTATGCAAATCAAATAAATTTATATATTATTATTATGCTAAAGTTATTTTATGTACAAATTATTGTTGGAGAATTATTAAAGAAATTATGTTCTTACTTCCAAGACTTTTATTTGAAGATCATAAAATTTATTGAAGAATTATTTTTTGTTAGTATTATATCGAGTCTTGGGCCATTAATGTTAGGATAAAGAGTAAAAAATATTATAATTGCAAATCTATTTTCTCTCTCTCAAAAATTATTTTTACATGCTTTTGAATAAAAAATTATTAAGAGGAGATTACCTAAAGTCATTGCCTTTCACATTTTCCCACTTAAAAGATTTCTGGAGTAAAACTTTTGATTGCTATTAAATGATATTCTGCAAAAAGCAGTTTTTTATTTGACACACCTAACATTTTGTGAACACAGCTGACTAGTTATAATTAAAAGCTAAATAGTTTTCTGAAGTTAAACTCTTCAAATCTATGCCTTATGTTAAGAGCCTCAACAGCTCATTAATGCAACCCATGATGAGTTAATTTTTAAATTTACAAGTCAGGATTAATCATCACAATTTACAGCACAACCCACAAGTCATTTATAATGGGTTTATTTCCTTTTCTTATAAAATCTCTCATCTTTCTCAAAAGCTAATGTTGGAAAAGAGTAAAAGAGTCATTGTTCATATTTTAAAATCTCTCTAAGCTCTCTCTCTTCCAACCATTTCATTTCTTTTCATCTTTATTCTTCAAGAGATATTTCACAAGTGAAAAGAAATCTGGCATTGACACTTTTTGAAGAACAGTTCTGCATTTTACATTCCATTTTCAAATCTATTTTATGTTCTTTCTATGCTTATCATTGCATTTTTCTCTATCCATATAGATTGTTGTAATCTATTGCGAATTAGAGGATTTTGAACAAAAAACTTTTCTTTGATAGCTTAGTTGAGAAGCCATGGTGTAAAAGGTTATCAATCGACCTTCTCCTTGTGTGAGATTTTAATATCTTGATTTGAGTTTTCTGTTCTCTACAAAACAGAAAGGGTAGAGGTTAGCAAGAACCTATGTAATCTAGTGGATTAATGTTAGATTTATAAGTTAAATCTATTTTCTTGTAACTATTGGTTTGTCTCTTACTCTTGAAAAAAATAACATAGTGGAGGATCTCAATATGCGTCTTAGAGAGTGGATGTAGTCGAGTTATTGTTGAACCACTATAAATCTCTGTGTTTATCTTCTTTTATTTTCTGAAGTTTTGCTTGATTATATTATGTTTACATAACTATTAATATTTTTAGAAATACAAAGTTGTTTAAGGTTTCGTTTGTAAACATGAATAAGTTTTATCTCTGTGGAACTTTAGAACTCTGGATTTCTATATTGTGATTATACCAACTTCTAATATGTCCTTTTATATTTAGTATAATTCACAATCGAGTTATAATTAGTTTTGTAATCCTGCATAAGCTTTGTAAAGTAGTTCTAAATGTAAAAACTATTTTTCATAAAGTCTTTCTAATTTTGCATAAGTTTTGTGAAGTAATTTAAATGCAATAACCATTCTTCACAGAGTCTTTCTAATCTCACAATAGCTTTGTGCAACAGTTTTAAACATAATAACTATACTTCACAGAGATATTCTAATCCTGTAGAAGGCTTGTGAAGCAGTTTTAAAAGTAATAACTATCTTTCATAAAGTCATTCTAATCTTATAATAACTTCGTGAGGAAGTTCTAAACTTGACAACTGATTCTCACAAATGCTTTCTAATTCCATTACAACAGAATTCTGATTTGATATTTTAAAAGTCAAACTTTTAGAAAACCCAATTCAACCCCCCCTAGGTTGTGCCATATATAAATGGGACCCACAATGGTAACGACAAAGGATAATAATTTTTTACTGGGGCCCTTTTCTTATGAGAAGTTCAAAGAAGTTGTGTTCCAAATTAATCCTACCAAATGCCCTAGGCCGAATGGAACGAACTCAGCATTTTACCAGTAATTTTACCATGTGGTGGAAAATGATATTTCGAATGCATGCAGACAATGGTTGGAGAGAGGTATTTTTCCCGACTCCTTAACCAATTATTTGATTATGCTTATTCATAAAATTACTAATCCAGAATTAGTTAAAGACTTTAGGCCTATAGCTTTATGTAACGTTATGAACAAAATCTTGTCTAAGACTTTGGCAAATAGACTTAAAAAATTCTTGCCTCAAGTTATTTCGTATAGCCAACTAGCCTGTATTCTGAGTAGACGTATTCAGGATAATAACTTTCTAGCTTTCAAAATCTTGTAGAGTTTGAAAGGTAAGACTTGAGGAGGGGAGGGGGTATGTGCTTTAAAAATTGATATTTCTAAGGCTTATGATAAAGTGAAATGGAATTTTCTACAGGATATGATGCTTAGGATGGTTTTCTTGAGAAATGGGTTATACAGATGATGTTGTCAGTGCCCATGGTGAAATATTCGGTGTTGCGAAACGAAGAATTAATGGGACCTATTACTCTAGGGAGGGGTTTACGTCAAGGGGATCCCATTTCTCCATACTTTTTCCTTATGTGTGCAAAAGGATTGTCTTTGATCTTTAAGGAGGCAAAAAATAAGGGGTGGGTTCATGGGAGTAGAGTGGGGGTTAGGTGTCCTAGGGTGTCCCACCTTTTATTTGTTGATGATTTTTTGTTATTTTTCAAAGTAACCACCTAGGAGAGTAGTAAAATAAAAGATATTATAGAGAGGTATGAGAAAGCATCATGACAGGTAATAAATTTTTAAAAGCCGAGTATGATGTTCAGTCTGAATGTCCCTATTGCCACACATAGGAGTATTAATAATGTTCTTGGGAGTTTCTACTTCACTAAATGATGAAATATTTTGCTCTTCCGTCTCTTGTGGGTAAGAGAAAGAAATAGATTTTCACTCATTTGAAAGATAGGCTTTAGGCTAGAATTAATTCCTACAATAATAAATTACTATCTCGAGTTGGGAAAGAAACTTAAATAAAATATGTGGCTCAAGCGTTCCCTTCTTATTGTATGAGTTTGTTTCTTTTGCATATCTCTCTATGTGATGAGTTCTACAAAATTATGAATAATTATTGGTGGGATTCCAAAGGGTGTAAGGGTAAGAGTATTTATTGGCTTTCCGAGGATAGAATGTAAGTAAAAGGGATGGTGGTATGGGCTCTAAACATCTCTATTGTTTTAATCTTGCTGTGCTAGGCAAACAAGGGTGAAGATTGATTACTGAACCCAACACTTTTATTGCATGTACTCTCGAAGCTAAATATTATCCAAATAGGGACTTTTTAACATCTTCTCTAGGTAAATATCCTAGTTTTACTTGGAAGGGTGTCTTGTTGTCTAAGGATATTTTAAAACATGAAGTTATGTGGAGGGTGGGTAAAGCGGAGAAGATTTTAATACGTTTGGATCCTTGGATTCCGAAGGAGGACTCATTTATGGTGGAAGATAGTCTGCATTTTATTGATCCTATGTTGAGGGTTAAGGATGTTTTGAGTAGGGTTGATAAGAGTTAGGACTTTGATAAAATTGTAGAACTTTTTAGTGTTTAGGATGTGAGGGGCATTCTTAACATACCTTTGAGTTTAGGGTACATGAGGATCGTCTTATTTAGCATCTTGATAAGAAAGGGGTATATAGTGTGAAATTGGGATATTGCTTAGCTTTAAAGGTCTTAGGGAGGGGAGGGGTGTGCGAGTTATAACATTGAGGAGGGCCTTTAGTGGGATTCTTCCTACTAAAGTAAAACTTTATGAGAGAGGATTAAATATGGAGAAGGGGTGTGCGAGTTGTAACTTTGAGGAGGACATAGACCATGTGTTGTTGGGTTATAATAAGGCTATGGAGGTATGGAGAAGATGGGCAATTAATATCCCATAAAATATTACTGCTTTTATTAAATTTTTTTACAGGTTCTCAATACCCAAGACCCTCAGCAAATTCAGGAAGTAGTCTTCCTTACATGGGCACTATGGAGTATCCCAACCCTAGCTAATTGGTGTCATCCTTTCTTAGGGCTTCCTTGCATCTGACGGCTGCCAGTGCTTCATTGGTGGGGCAGTCTTCCACAAGTGTCATTTGCCAAGTCTTGTCGTCATATTTGAACCAGCTAAAGGCCAGTCTATTACTACTATCTCAGGGTTCCTTGACTCCTATAAGGATCCTTTCTTAGTTAAGTTGTTAGCCCTTCGAGCTTCTCTTATTTGGCTTCAACAGCATTTGCTCTCAACAGGATGTATTTATACGGACTACCAATCTATTCTTTATCTTTTGAATTCGGCTTCTTTGGACTTCTCTGAAATTGATATTATTTTATGTGATTGTAAGAGATTATTAAACTTTAGGCCTCATGTGGCTCTTAGATGGATTAAAAGACAAGCCAACATTGGCTCACTCATTAGCTCAGGTATCCTATTCTTATGCTCATCTTAAGTTGTAGGATTTAATTCCACCATGCTTATTACTTTTCTATGATTATTAATGCAAGGATTTTGCTTTGCTTTCAAAAAAACTAAAAAGATGAATACTAATTTTTTTTTCTTTTGAAAAAACATACTCAATTTGTTCCACCTTAATAGCTATAATTTAGAATTTACCTTATTCCACTTTAGGTGCTCATTTAGGACTTTTAGAATATATTAATTATTTTTTCCAAGTTTACCCATATTTATTAGGTGGTTTATAGCAAATTTAAATAGGGAGCTTTTGATTTTAAGAAAGCAAGTTGAATATTCTACCAAATATTTTTAAAAAATCGATGTATTTCAATCTTTTTCTTAATTATTATGAAAAGATTAATATTGCTACTAAAGTGGAATCAGGAATAATAAACACATTTATGGCTTTAATACATACTATAGATTTTTACAATAGTTATCATTCTGGTTAATTAATAAATTTTTAGTTTTCTCTAATTATTAATAATATAACTAATATTAATTATATTAATATTTATGAAAATTAAACTATTTTTATTTTACTTTATTTATTTCTTTATTTCTTTAGTACAAAATAAAAAATGTTAATTACTTTGAAAATGATAATAGCAATTTTAATGTTAAATTAATATATCATAATAAGTGCTTAACTTCATGCATTGTATCTCGTTACATAGTAAAACGAATCTTAATATTTTAATAATTTTCACTTTTCAATATTAAAATAAAATATTTTGAAAAGAAAAAATTGTTAAAATTCAAATTAGAGATTAAATGATATAAAATCATTTATTTATGTATAAATATTTAATTTGAATGTAGAAAAATTCTTTATAATTTAATAAAAATATTATATACATATTTATGATTTGAAAATAATTTTACTATTCAATTATATTATTATTATTTTGTTACAAGATTGTCCGTCAATATACTTAATTTTATATTTTAAAGTCTTATGAATTGTGGTATAGAACTATAAGCCAACATACTATTTTAATATTTGATAATTTCTGCATAAGTATTGCTAAATAATTATAAACTTAAAGTTAAAAATTCTATTTGAAACTCAAAAATTTGGTCCAACTACAAGCTAATAATGATGTCTTTTGATGTCTGGTACAGTTTTAAAAACATTGCTCAAAAGTCAAAACAACTATTAACTACATTTCAAGTTCATGGAAAGCAACCCAAAATCGGTATAAATACGGGTGTGTAAAAGCACCAATCATACTGAATTAATTCATTTTGGTTTGGTTCGATCAACTTATTTAAGAGAATTTTGATTTGTTGGGTGGTTGGTTTGACCAAATTCACTGTTTGATTCAAGTCAATTTTCATACAAATTAACCGGTTGCATTTAAAAACGAATCGAGATAATAAAACCGATTGAAACCAACCAAATTGATTGTTCATTTTGATCAAGTTTAATCTGTCATTTGGAATTGTTTATTTTTTGCCTTGATTTGGCTCGATTGAATCGATTTGACCGTTTGCTCATCCTAAGTATAGAAATAATTTGTTCTTTTATGGAAAAAAAATTCAGGTCCCAAGTCTATAGCAAAACTAACACTTGAGCATTTGTATTTTTAAAAACTAACTGAAACGATTCTGATTGAATGAAATGAATTCCACACTTTCACTAATCTGCATTAAGTGTTTATATACAAAGAAGAGTAGCGGGAAAAAGGGAAACTATTATCCAACTAATGGGCTTGTTATTGTAACTGACTAACTAAAGAATAATTTACAGTTGTGCAAATTTGATTTATAAATTAATTGCTTCATTTTCTGTTAGCATGAGTAGCTTCAATTAATACCCCCCGCAAGCTGGAGAATGAATATTGACCATTCCCAGCTTGAGAATAAGAGCATGAAAAGCAGGTGTAGGAAGAGCTTTAGTAAAAATATCTGCAAGTTGAGCTGATGAGGAGACTGGTAAAAGATGTATAAGACCAGAATGGAGCTTTTCCCTCACAATGTGACAATCAAGTTCGATGTGTTTGGTCCTTTCATGAAGTGTGGGATTGGCAGCAATGTGCAGGGTAGATAGATTGTCACAATAAAGACTTGCTGGTTGAGGATGAGAAATAGAGAGGTCATCTAAGAGATACTTGAGCCATTGAATCTCACAAGTAACAGTAGCAAGGGCTCTATATTCAGCTTTAGAGGATGATCTAGAAACAGTAGTTTGTTTCTTAGATTTCCAACTAATCAAAGAGTTTCCAAGGTAAACACTAAAGCCAGAAATAGATCTCCTAGTGTCAATGCAACCACCCCAATCTGAATCACTGAATGCTTTCAAATGAATTGAAGAATTTGAGGGAAAGAACAACCCTTTACCAGGTTTAGATTTGATATATCTCAAGATTCTGTGGAGAGCTTGTAAGTGAATGTTGGTTGGTTTGGAAAGAAATTGACTAAGTTGGTTTACTGCAAAGGTAAGGTCAAGTCTAGTAGTTGTAAGGTATAGGAGTTTGCCCACTAGTTTCCTGTAAAGAGAGGAGTCAGGTAATAGATCACCTGAAATGGAACTTAGTTTAAGATGAGTATCCATAGGAGTGGAGGCAGGTTTTGAGGCAAGATATCCACTATTAGCAAGGAGTTCTAAAGCATAGTTGCACTGACATAAAGAGATTCCATCTTTTGATCTTGCAATTTCTAACCCAAGAAAGAATTTCAAAGCTCCCAAATCTTTTATTTTGAAAAGATGATCAAGATGAGTTTTAACATATGCAATTTCAGAAGCATCATTACCTACTAATAAGACGTCATCAACATAGACTAGTAACATTGTGAAGGAAGCATAATGTTTCTTACTAAACATAGAGTGATCACTGGAAGATTGGATGTAACCAAACTGAAGTAAGGCCTCAGATAGCTTTGAAAACCACTGTCCACTTGCTTGCTTCAAACCATAGAGGGACTTTTGCAAGAGACAGACCGCATTTCGTTTAGAGAGGGGCAATCCTGGAGGGGGTGTCATATATACTTCTTCTGTGAGATCTCCATGCAAAAAAGCATTATTCACATCCAATTGGTGAATATGCCAAGAATTTATAGAAGGTAGAGCCAATAAAACTCGTATTGTTGTCATCTTAACCACTTGGGAAAAGGTATCCAAGTAGTCTATACCCTCAATCTATGTATAGCCTTTAGCCACAAGCCTGGCTTTATACCTCTCAATTGAGCCATCTGACTTGTATTTTATTCGATATACCCATTTGCAACCTATGGGGGTTTTGCCTGCAGGTAATTCAACTAGTTTCCATGTTTTTGTTTTCTCAAGTGCCTCTAGTTCTGCAGTCATAGCTGTTTTCCATTGATCATCTCTGTTTTCTTGTAAAAAATTATTAGGTTCACAGCCAGGAGTAGTGTTAAGAACAAAATGAGAGCATGAAGGGGATAAATTGTGATAAGAAATAATAGATGAGAGGGAATATTTTGTACCTAAGATTGATGATTCTGCTGAAACAAGGTTACAATGATAGTCTTACAAATATTTAGGTGCAGTTCTAATCCTAGATGAGTGTCTGTGTGTAGTTGGAGCTGCAGAAATATCGGTGGGGGCTATAGACTGAGATAAGGGTGCACTTGTGGGAATGTTAGGGTTAATGTTTTCTAAAGGTAAGGGTAATGGCAGAGCAATAGAGGTTGGATTAGTTGGGGAATGAAAGCACTCAGGTGTACGGAAAGAGTATATTGTATCTTCATGGTGTAGTAATTCAAGTATGATATGTTGTTGAGGAGAATGTGAAAAAGGGAAATTAGTTTCATAGAATTTGACATTTCTAGAGAGAAATATTTCTCTAGAATTAGTGCGAGGTTTAAAGCCAAGGAAGATGCATTTTCTAGCTCTTGGTTGAAGCTTTGTTCGGTGTGCTGTAAGGGTAGAAGCATAGAATAAGGATCCAAAAACCTTAAGATCACTAAAATCAAGAAGTGAGTTGTACAGGATTTCAAAAGGACATTTTTCTTTAAGGAGGGGACTCGGAAGTCTATTTATGAGGTGAACAGAATGAAGAACTGCAAAAGACCAAAAAGATTTTGGAAGTGGAGATTGAAACATGAGAGCCATAGTGACATTTAATATGTGTTTGTGTTTTCTTTCTGCTATTCCATTTTACTGGGGGGTCTCTGTACATGTTGTTTGTTGGATAATACCTTTTTTAGCATAGAATTCAAGCATTAAAAATTCAACACCATTGTCACTTCTAATAGATTGGACTGTGGTATTAAACTGATTTTCCACTAATTGAATAAAGGATTGCAATAACGGTCTGGTTTCTCCTTTGTTTCTCATAAGGTAAATCTAGGTATGCCTAGAATCACAGATGAAATCGAGAGAGGACCCCATATGTCAACATGAAGCAATCAAAAAATTACAGAAGTAGTAAAAGTGCTAATAGGAAATGCTAACTTTCTTTGTTTTGCAAATTAACATACATCACAAGGTTCATATGCAGGGGAGTTATTCTAGAACTGATGGAAAAACTTTATGCAGGGCAGTTATTCTAGAATTGGAAGGATGTCCTAGTCTAAAATGCCATAAGTGAAGGGGAGAAATAGTTTGCATTGTCGGAGTTGTGAATATGAAGGCAGAAGCATGTCTGACATTGGTAGGTGAAAGAGGTGTTTGCAAGACATACAATGAATCCTTGATCTCAGCTGAACCAATCATCCTCAAGGAAAGGGGATCTTGTATAAGACAATAGATTTTTTGTAAGTGCAACAAGCAATGCAAAGTTTGAATAAGTTTTTTAATGGAAATGAGATTGAAACTAAAGTTGGGCACATATAAAACATCAAGAAGGAAAAAATCTGAAGTGAAATGTATAGTTCCTGAATAGTGAGCAAAGACATATGTCTCATTTGGCAATTTCACTTTTATTGGTTTTATGCGCTTGTAGGAAGTAAACAATGAAAGAGATGCACATATGTGATTAATTGCTCCTGTATCTAAAATCCATGAATTTATTTTGGATACAGCAAGAGTGAAATGGTTACTTGTAGAATTTGGTTGCTTTTGGTTTGAGTTACCTGGAGTAATTGCTTCCTTCTGTTCTAACTGAGTAATGACAGTAGGCTCGCTAGTTAAATGATTCACAGCACTTTGAGTTAATGGATTCTTTTGTATTAATGATAAGAGCTTTTGGTGTTGCTCAGGTGTGAAAGAAATCAAGTTAGATGAAAAACCACTTTCCAAAGACATGCTGCATATCAAAAAGATTTGTATATCCATTTTTATCTGTGAAAAAGGCATTTGCAGAAGGATAAACATTATTTTTTGCGTTTTTAAACTTGTACCCTGGTGGAAATCCATGTTTCCTATAGTAAGTGTCAACAATGTGCCTTTGTCTCCCATAGTAGGTGCAAACCTTCACATTTACAAGGCCAGAATATCCTCGTCCTCTGTAAGAAACATATTGTCCGCTTCCTCCATGAGCATAACTTCTCATAACCCCATCACTTCTTGTTTGATTATTCCCAAAATTATTCTCATTCTTATCATTTCTTATAGCTTTATTAATAAGCACCTTAAGTTCAAAAGATCCAGCTAACTGCCTTTCTTGTTGAATGACTAAGGAAAGACCTTATTAATTGAAGGCAGGGGCTCTATAAGCATGATTTGTGATTTTACTCCAACAAATTGCTCATTTAAACCTCTCAAAAATCAAACGACATAATCATCTTCCATATAGATTTTGAAGGGTGAAATTGCTCCACAATTGCAACTTATTTCGCAAGAACAAATAGGAATTGGCCTAAAATTCAACAACTCATCCCAGATTATCTTTAGTTGTGTAAAGTATTCAATCACAAAGAGTTCACCTTGTTTGAAAGCATAAATCTCTTCTTTAAGATCAGAAATTTGAATGATGTAGCCTTGTGAGAAGCGGTCTTTCAAGTCTATCCAAACATCAAAAACAGTGTCTATCCATAGAATACTTTGAGCAATAGAGGGAGAAACAGATTTAGTGATCCAAGAAAGCACCATTGTATTGCATCTCTCCCATGTAGAGTGATAGCAATTTTTGAAAGCGCACGAAATAGCAACAAGTAATAAAGAATGAGTAGAGCATCGTCCCACGATGATTGTATACCAAGTACCAAAATTATTTTAATCTATTATTATTTAAACGATAATAAAAAGGATATTTATAAAAGTAAAGGAAAATAAAATAGTAGAAAAGAATTCAAACAAAAATATTTGATGAAAAGAAATCAAGATTTAAAAGCAACTAGGGATATTGACTTCGCTTAACTCTACCCAATTTAATTTATTACTTTGTTAATCAATTTTAATTGTTCAAGTAGAGGAAACAACTCTAAAGTCACTAACAAGCTCTCCCGATATATTGCTAGCTATTTTAATCCTGTTTAACTATCTATCTCCCAATAATGCAACCAAACATGAATTAAATCATTAAGTTTTATGGTTTGTTCAAGAATTCATAACCTAAGGTCATTAAATTATGAAAACCCCATGAGTCAAACCATATAGCTTTCGTATCAAGTTATTATTCCCATGTAATTTATTACCCTTTTCTTATCAAAAATCCTTATTCCGATAGTGATTAATGAAATAAATCAATCCAGGGGAGAAACTCTGCCTGGAAGCATTAAGTTCAATAATAAATTATATCTTCAACAAAGAAAAACAAATCTAATATCATAAATTGGAGTAGAAGTTCAATATAGTAATCAAATAAAACTCAATTAAACTTGAAAATAATTTCGTAAACAATAAGAATTAATGGAAATAAAACAAGATTAAGAGTTTAGAGATAAAAACTAGTCAAACAAAAGCGTAGACAACTCCCTTGATTCTTTACACAACTTGATTGCTTGAAATCTTACAAAGAGAGAAAAACTAAGAACAGAATAGAATCCAAATTTGAGATCTAAGATTCAATGAAAAATCGATTGATAACTGTTGTTGTGATCCCTCTTTATATAGACTTCATGGGGTATCTCCAAATCCGAATAGAAAACTAATTTGAATTGGATTCCTTTCTATTTAAGAGTCTTCTTTCATCAGGTTTGGGCTTGAGCAATGCTTAAGATGAGCCCTTTTAATATTTTCATGCAGCCCATGTCACAGATTTACATGGGCTGAACAACTGAATTCTTCCGCTAGGTGCCATAGCCGTGGCACTGCAAGGCCTGCCCATGTACTTACCTGACTTGGCCATGTCAAGCTTTACACTTCCAATTTCAGCTCCAACCTTCTTTGATGCGATTTTTGGCTATTTTTCTGCTAAAAAACCCTTCAAATCAAGCTTATCAAGAATCACAGGAACTTACTTAAAAATATAAAAAAATCTAAGTGGAAAATTAATCAAAGTAATTAAAAATACTAAATTTTCTAATAAAAACTAAGCTAAAAATACTATAAAAATGTGATCTATCAAAATTCTCCAAACTTAAACCATTGTTTGTTCTCAAACAATAAAATAAAACTAGCTTAATATGGTTGGAGATAATTATTCACAATCTTAAAAATATCAAAAATCTATTAACATGGAAATAAATCAAGTGTTTTCTATGCTAGCTATATTTTTGCAAAAATTTCAAATTTTAACAAAACATATTCCCCAATATGAATATCAATTATCAAGACTTTCAACACCAATAATTGATCAAATCATGATACATAACATATGAATTTTCACAAAAACTTATTAACCTTTGAAATATAGATGATGAAGAATTTAATTCAACATTTCTATAGGCAAAATTAGTTATCCCTTCTCCACAATTTTAAGTGTTACACCATTATCAAGATCAAAAGGTCTTTTACTAGGGTTGTAATGGGGCTTATGAGGTTGATGTAGTTATGTTAAAAGAAACGGATATAGGAAATCAAAGAGTGCAAAAATGTATAATATCAAGATTTTTTATTTCATAAGAACATATACCTTTATTCGCAATGGGAGATTATCTTGGAATTTCTCACTAGCTTATTACTAGAGATGCTTTCAGCAAGGTCTTTTTATAATCCTTGAGTAGTTTCTTCCTTGCGTAAGATTTCCCCAAACTTGAATTTTTTATTGATCTTTATTTTTCTTTTGCTTGGGTTGCTTCTCCTTTTCTTTTCTTCTAATTTCTCCACTTGCTAGTGTTTTCATAAAAAATATATCTCCCTTTTTATTTTCTTGCTATGTTCCTATAAGATCAAATCTTTCAACTA
>CANUEX010217825.1:0-29893 GCA_948099535.1 Jatropha multifida | reverse complement strand
CTGCGATGTGACTGCCTTTATGGCAGTTCCGTCTCTTCGATTTTCCGGCAAAGTAAGGCATTGCCGGCAAGCTCCTCTTGCTCAGGTCAGTCTTAAATCAACTCCTACAACTTTTAATTCGATCAATTTCAACAGATTAAGCTTTCGATCAAAGATTAGAAAATTGGGTTAAAATTTAGTAAAATTTGGAATTTTGCTTGATAATGAGTTAGTTTGTAGAAATTGAGTTGGGAATTGAAGAAATCATGAAAATCTGAATGTTTTGGTGTTAATTTTGCAAATTTTTGGCGAGCTCGAATTTTCGGCCACCGTGAACGGCAGCACAGCCGGTGGTCCGGTGACCGGCCGGCGACGGTCCGGCAAGGTACCCAAGAGGCAGAATGCTGCATTTTGCCTCTTGAACACGAATCTGGAGTCCGATTTTCAATCGGTATAATTTATGTTTCAGTCATTTAAATTTGGTATGAATTTAAGTTAGAAATTTATTATTATTGGGTTGAATTTGCTTAAATAATATTAAGCGAATTACATGAAAGTTAATTGTGAAATGAATTTCTAAATTCATTAGTGAAATTAACCAATGTAAAAAAATTATAAATAAAAGTGACAAGAACTTGTGAGTTGGTAGAAAAATGTAAAATAAGGATAGTTAAATTGTTATTAAGCAAGTTAAAGACAACTTAATTAAAAAGAAAATGTATTATAAGATTGAAGTTGTAATTGAGAAATAATGAAATGGCGGATGGGATGTTAAACTGTTTTGCCCGAGGGATGGGCTGTGGATTATTGCTGAAAATGTGAAATTGGATAGATTTAATAATAATTAAAATGCTGTCAAAGCAAGATAGAAACAGTAAAGACATAATTAATATGATATATGAATTATTTTAAAATAAACTGATTAAATAAACACCTGTGCATATATGTATATAAATGATCTTAATAAATTGTAATATTAAATAAAGAAATAAAGAAATAAATTAACTAATTAAACACAAATTATTTATATTATATTTATTTGATTTTAGCAACATATTTAGAAATGAAATTCTAAATGGTATTGTGAGAATAAGAAAAGTAGAGTAATTGGATAATTGTTATTTCGAAACCATATTAAATTTATTTGTCGAAATAATTAAGTATATGAAAATGTATATAAATAAAATTAGTAATTTTTAAATTGATTTGCAAAGCACATAATAAAATATTTATTAAATCATATTATACTTATTTGGTAAAATATAAATTCTAAGAGAAAAGAATTAATTTTAGTTGAATGATTTTAATAAATTGGGTAATGATTTTAACAATTGGATTTAAGTTAAGTGGATTATTTCTTTAATTATTAAAGTAATAAATAAATCTTTAATAATTGATTTACTTTAAAAGTATAAGTAATAGCATTTGATGCAAGTAGAGTATAAGTATAGATTGTGAATAAAACAATAATAAAGAAACTAAATAGATTTTAATCCTTACTTAAACTAAAGTATGGACTTCAAAATAATAAATAAATCATAAAAGAAAGTTAATTAATCTGCTTAAGTAAATAAAGAACATAATTATTAATAGAGGACTGAATATGAAATGTTAATTTGATATTAGGTTGAAGAAGCTCAATAAACTGTTGTGAAAGTCTGGTTGATCTGTGGAAATCAACTTCTTGCTTTTAGCTGAGTAATAATATATAATGTTTTACCAAATTCATTACTGCATAATTATTTTGTGCATTGTGTTTATTATTTCTAAATTATTGCATATATAGTATGTGGATGAATACTTGTGCAATGATAATTATTGTGAACAATTGGTTGTATATGATGACATGTGATTGTGGTGTGGGAGTTAGAATGAGGTGAATCACCTGGGTTGAGAGCACGGGCATGGTGAGAATGCCTTCAGTGGGCCATAAGCGGTGGGAGTGGCGCCCCCCCTTGTGCACTCTGGATGATGACACGTGTCATGGAAAAATATTTTTACAAAGAAAATTATTTTGTGAAAAATATTTTTATCTGATTATGGTTTTGCCCGAACGGGGGTAGGCTCCCTAGGTGCACAAGTCACAAGACTATGGAATCACATGATGTGATATGATGGATATTAAAGCATGCTTGGGGAGAGCATGGTCCTGTTAAGGTGATTTCACTGACTAACAACCACTTGATGTGCATATGGTTGTAGTTATTTGTGGGTGATATGATTGTCATTGTGTGAATGGAGAATGTCCATTTAGAATGCCTTAAGTATCATTTGTGTGAATGTGTGGATTTGGTATTATATGTTATTATTCACTGAGTTTTATACTCACCCCTTTTCCCCCCTTATCCTTTATGTTGTTTCAGGAAATTGTGAATCAGTTGCATAAATTTGGAGCTTTAGTTTTCTTTCCTTTTGAGGTTACTTAAAGGAATGTTTAAATGTATAAGATAGAATTATTTAGAATTCTTTGTAATTGTACAGTGGTAGAAAATCCGCAGTTATGATAAGATTTTATGATTATAATAATAATGTTAAGTGTATGTAAAATTTTTATAAGAACGATTGAGTTGAATGAAATAAGGTCTTGTAATAGTTTGAATCGTCAAAAATATAATGGGCCAACTTGTAAAATATTTTCATATAATTATGGTGTTAAAATCAGATATTAGGCTTACTACGGATCTTGGTGGCCTTAAGCTTTCCCAGGCCTCAGTGTCGGTCCGGCCCATGGAAACGAGTCGTGACATTTTTATTAAGAAATAAATAATAAATTTCATATACTAATTAATTAATTAATTATATAAATATAATATATAAAATAATTATAACATTCATCATAATAGTTATCTTTAATTTATATAAAATGTCTCCGTTCAACAAAAATTGTAGTTTCACACTAATAACTATAGAGTCCAAAAAGGAAAAAAAAAACAAAACAACGGGAAAGAAAGGAAATACTTCTATCCATAGAGGGGTAGTTTTGTCAAATAAAATTTAATGATTTATTATTATGATCAAGTTTCATAAAATAATTAAGTAAAATAAGTAAAAAAATAAAAAAAATTAAATTTGTAGAAAAAGAGGGTAGTTTTATAAAAAAAAATTAGAGTGTTTAGTTTTATGGAATTGATTTGGAAATTTCACCAATTTTTGTGAAATTTGGTGTAGTTATATTCAATTCCATAGAATTGAAATCTAAATTTTTTTCATTCCAAATGCGAAAATATGAATTTCTAATTGAATTCCATTCATTCATTCCAAACGGACTCTAATTCTCCTAGAGGGAAAGGGACCTTATTGAACTTGTTCTTATGAAATCCCAGCTTCGTAACTATGTGTGGGATTATCGAATGAACTATGTTTCGCACACCTATTAAGATGCATTTTATTTGATATTCGGGCATTTGGATGGATATGAATAGCGGATCGGAGTGAGGTGCCTTTATTATCGAGTCATTGGAGCTGAACTCGATTAGCATTTGGTTTCTTCTCCTCTCTCTTAAAGATGATTGAACCTCTTTTGTCTCTTTGGCTTGTTCCTTAACAATCCAAATATTTCTTCCCTTGGATTTGCTAATTGATTTTTTAGATATTTTATTGCGTCGATTGATTGCTTGGTTCTATAATTATACGAATAGTGACCCTTATGTTTAGTTTTGGTTTTCAAATTTATTTTTTTTACATTTTTCAATTTTGTACGAAGAAAAATAAACCAAACCAATTTTTAAGAACTTTTTTTATTAAAATAAAATCTAAACTGAATACTTCAAAATTTAAACCGAACTAAACTGAACTCAGGTACAAGATTTTGCTATTACCATCTAGTTGACTCAAGAGTAGGGATATTGCAGCAATAAATCGCCAAAAGTTTTTTTTTTTTTTTTTTTTTTTATGATCCAAATAGCTAGCAAATATTGATTATCATGTTCCCAAACTCAGTTAATTACTCTGCAAATGTAAACACACTTCTTGTTGAATTTTACAATCCAACATGATGAGATTCATTACTCATCTTCATCATATCTTCAACAAAATCATTGAGATTAGCTATGGCTTTTAAATTAGCCTGCTTCCCCATTGTTCTCTCATGTAACCTAATTAACCTTTTATTCATCTCATTATCATCCATCATCTTCCTCAGTCCCTCTTCCACATCTTTCTGTGCAAATCCATTTAATTTGATTCCTATTTTCCATTTCTCAACAATATAAGCACAATTCAGAAACTGATCTCCGGCGACCGGATAACACAACAGGCGTTTTCGGCATTGTATAGCCTCCATAGTTGAATTCCATCCACAATGTGTAAGATAACATCCAACTGCTTTATGTTGCAATATTTCCATCTGTGGAGCCCAAGATACCAATTTTCCTTGCTTTGATATCCTCTGCGTATATCCTGCAGGCAACCCTTCTCTCCATGCAAGCCCTAATACCCAAATAAAAGGCAGTTTCATTGCTTCTAATGCTAGTGCTAGACTTTTCACTTTTGATTCTCCGATTGGAGTAACCCAACTGCCAAATGAGATATATACTACTGAGTTTGGCTTTTGCTCTTCCAGCCACCGTAAAGATGTCGTGTCTTCTTCCCAAAAGCTAGGGTTTTTGCTGTTTGTTGCGTGCTTATTAGTTAAGGGTACAACTTGGTAGACGAGTGGCTTAGCTGTCAGGCAATAACCAAAAAAATTTTTAATTAATAATATACTAAAGTAATTACTAATCTATATTGCTATACATGCATTGAGAGGCGAAGCCAAAAACTTTAAATTAAAAGGGGCAAAGCTTTCACCATTTAAGGGAAAGAAGCAAACAGTTAAAGTTAAAGGAGAAGAAAAGCTCGCTTTGCTACTTGAAATTGTTATCCAAGGACAAAAGGCCAACTTGTAATTCATGCTCAATTTCCCTAAAAAGCCTTTGTATTTGCCCATTTTCTCGTGTGAATTTGGAAATTTTAGGATAAGTTGAGCTTAAATTATAAGTAAATTGTATCAAATGGTTGATTCATTCTATTCCCAAATAACAAGTTTAGGGGGTCAAATTAGATTTTATTCGGAAAAAAAACTGACATGTATTTAAAGATTCATATGCTAATGATATAATATTTGAGATAGTGAGATAATTAATTAATCAAATATCAGTTAGCAATCGAAACTAACATTAAAGAATTAAATGAGAAATGGCCTACCTGCTGTGGTAAAGTTGTTGTGGAATTCTGGTTTATTAATCTTGTAAATATTATTATCGAGGGGATCTGGAAAGGAATTGACAAGCAGCCATTGAAGATCTCTAGATCGATTCATTGCTCTTGTCCAGAACTTGAATCTTGCTTTTCTTGCTGTTGGGTTTCCGATTAACCATGGCAGATCCTCAGTCGATAGTAATGGTTGATTTGGCACGAAACGCATTGGACCCGAATGCTGGGGACTGCCTGACAAATAACAAGTGACTTTTTAGTCATTTTGTTAACGAGATACATAGTATTTAGTATTCTACATCAACATACATCATATGGCTCCCTACTTTGACAGTCTCAATATAGGGTTGCATTTCATACAATAAGTTTTATTTTATTTTATATTTTTATGAAAAGTTCAAAACCGTAATTGACCGGAAAATAATTTTTCTTTTATTGGGTAGAAAGATATAAATCTGTATTTATTATCTAATGATATATGTACTAACCATTAAATTATATTTTAATATGCGAAAAGAGAATTGTTGATTATATGGAAGAAGTCTTTTTTTTTAAAAAAAAAGACACTCATTAAATTAGAAATAACTTTATGATAAAAAAGATTCTCACACCGTAAATTTCTCACTTTTCAAGTATTTATAAAATATGAGAATAACACTTGATTGACATCTTATACAACAAATTTATTTGCCATTTAATTTAAAATTGTATTAAAATGAACATTATCATTTGTATATATTTAACCATGATAATGTAATATTAAATTTAATGTTTGACAAAACCATTTTCATATAAAATCAAACTTATAAAAGGAGGATCATAGAATAAATTTTTAGTATATTATCCATCCTTCTATGATTCAAAAAGAAAAAAACCAAACAAAAATGGTGAAAGTGTTGTAAGAATATACTTATTTGTTATTAGATTTTAAATTTTATTAAAATAAAAAATTGGGTAATAAGCTTTTTGAATCATATCATGCTCGATTGATTTTTTTATTTATGTAAGGAATGGAAGATCTCGAGTTCAAGTCCTCTTAACTAGAGGTATTTTCATTAATTCAGTGAGTTATGGGATGAGTTATTCTCTGTTAAAATCCTCCAATGAATTAAAAAGAATAATTAGATGTATAAAATATAAAATTTTTAATTATTTTTATTGTTTTATATCTACTATATACATATATTTATTTGCTTGTTCAAATAGGGAGATCAGGGTGAGATGAGTTTTTTTAACAAATTTCTTTCTTTTTATTTTTTTATTTTAATATATCAATTGTAAAATATAAAGTATATCAATTATTAAAATTATATTATTCAAATACTTAAATATATAAAAATAAGTTAACTTTATAAAAATGATAATATATTATTATTAATAAGGATCATGGAAATTTAGAATAGGAAGAAAATCTCTCATCTCGCCACACACAATATTGAAATAGGTTAACTTATTTAGACTCAGTCTATAAACCTACATTTAGACTAAATCAACAAAAATTATATATATTTTTAAAAAATAATATTTATCACCATTCATTCTAAAAAATAAAAATTAATGTGATTTTTGTCATTTCAACTTAAATAATTAATGAAACCCCTCTATAATTATAAGTAGTTACCGGCTAAAAATCAATAATTAATATTTAACAACTAATAAAATATTAAATAATTATTATAATAACTAATTAACGGTTATAAAAACAGTTAATATTCTCCTATGTATCCAAAATCAAAGAAAATTGATCGGAGTCGGCAGCTGTCGGGGCATGCATTAATTGCTGGGTCTCGGAGAGTGCACCAAATGGTGGTAGAGGAGGCCATAGATTTTGTAATACCAGTCGGTACCCTTCTTTCTTTCTTTATAAATTATAAATAAATGTGAAATCTCTCTTCAAGATATATTCTTCATGGTTTGACCCGACAAATTTGGTTGCTTCAATATATGGCACGTGTCTTTCTAATTTTTCAATATGTGAGGTATTAAAAATAAAATAAAATCAATACCATAAATAAAATTAACACTTTCTCTTTAGATGGAATTAGACAAGCCCACGCTAGCGGAGATTATTTTATTATTTTATTATCGTATATTATATTAAAATTTTTTTTATACATATAAAATAAATATTTATATAAAAAATAGAGTAACCACGTTATATACATATATATAAAATTTTTGCAAAAGTAAAATTAACACTTTCTCTTTGGATGGAACGGTTTAAAAGTAAAAAAAAGCATAAGAAAGTTACTCTAAGGTTGAACTCCTAGTCATTGACTCATAGTCTAATTAATTAATTAAATAAATAAACTAAAATTAGCCAAGCATTTTTTTTCTTTTTCTTTTTCTTTTTCCATTAAAAGATAAAAAAGGAAAGTAGATAGGCAGTTGATAATTAAAAATGGTAGATAGTGATTAACTTACCAGTGTCAGAAATAAGTCCCATCCTGACCATGTCCGGTATGCCTGCAATCAACTGGTAAGTAGCAAGCATGGCAGGCCAAAATCCGGCCACCGGAACTCCACATCGACGGCCAACTTCAATCGCTGATGAAGCTAATAAATCAACGATCATACATGCTACATAACCATCTTCATCAATTTGAGGAACAAGCGTTTCCAAGTGAATTGGCATATAGTTTTCCACAACTTTCTCAATAGCAAAGAAGTCAATCGCTACGTCCTTTTCCAATCCATCCGGTACTGACATGCAAACAATTTTGGCCTTAGGATCTAAGCTTGATAAAATCCTACGGTGAATGAACTCAGGAGTTATCATCACCGGCTCGAACCCGCAGTTAACTAAGGCTAAAGCTAACTTCATCATAGGATTAACATGGCCTTGTGCTGGATATGGAACCAGAAGTATTTTAGACCTCTTTATGAGTTTCATATTTCCCGTATTCCCTTTTCTACTCGTTTTAGTAAGATTTAGAAACTGAAAATGACACTTCTTCTTCTTCTTTTTTTTTTTGTATACGCAAGTCCTGATGCGAGCAAAATTAATTTATAGAGAGAAAGGGAAGGGAGTCAACTAACCACGTGCTTCATTATGTGTGTAGTTTAAGCCAAAATTTCCACTTCCTTCAAGTGAAAAAATCCAATAACCCACCGCTATTCAGATTTCATCATGGGAGGCTGAATAATACAGTTCAGGACTTAATCATAATTAAGACTCTTTACTCCTTTTTAAGAGTGTGTTTAGTAAGGATCAAATCTAAAATCTCTTTTCTTATGTTCAATCCGCATTGTCAACTGAACTACAATCTGCAGACATATATTAGAAGACTTTTGACAATTACCTAATCATACTTTCAGATAATTAGTAGCTTTATTAAGAATATTCTAAGGAAGGACTTTTAACAATTACCCATTTATGATTTAGAATTAGTTAAATCTATTCAGAATATATTAATAGTGAAATTTAACTAGACTAAAGGAATTTACGAGAAAGAGAGAATCATTCCATTAAAAAAATTTGTTTATTCTTGTCTTACAGATTCATTAATAATTAATTGATATTTACAGTACGATTTTTATAAATTAAATTAATATTATTCTCTTTTTCCACTTCAAATCTCGATTAAATTAACTGTGTAACGGTTAAAAAAGTCATTAAACAATCTCAATTCTAAAAAAAGAAGAAAATTGAATAACTTACTAAGTTAGGCTTTTTTTCATTTTTTATATTTTTAGGTAAGAGAGAAATGTGATAAAAAGAAGTAATAACAAGAGAAAAACAAAATAATTTAGTGAAGATAATAAGAGATGAGTAAAGTTATTTTTTTAAAAAAAACTACCACTTGAATAATATTTTAAAATGACAAATGAAGTTGATAAGTTTTTTTTATATATATATTTTATAACATAATACTTGAATACAATGGAAATAATAGGTCTAATATTGCTATTACATAGATTACTCTATAAATAATATAAGAGCTCATTCTCTAGTTAAAACTTTTTATAATTTTGCTCGTTTAAAATACGAGAGTCTATGCCGTGCTGTTTGTTATCTCTCTAATGAAAAGTGCATTTTTCTTTTGTAAAAAGAGAAATAAATTTTAAAACCATATTAGAAAGTCTCTTCAATTCTAAAACTTAAATATAAATATCAGAACACGTTAAGAATTTCATATAATTCAAATTCTGTAAAAAGTTAAGTAACTAATTAATCGCCCACGTTGGCCGACTAAATCCAAATAAGTTCACATTAGTCACCTTTATCTTTATAAATTATAATCTAAACAAATTGAATAAAAGTACTATACAGCACATATGGATTCTATTATGATAAAATTTTCTTTTATCAAGTAAATGGTTAGTGGAAAAAGCAGTCATTAGGTGGAATGTCACCCACTTGTGGATCAAAAAGCGAAAGATGTTTATATATAAATATACGGGATGCGGATTAGGCATATGGGCACCCACAGTTTGTTTATTTCCGTAGCTAGTTGTATGTGATTGATGAATGGACAATTTTACTACACGTCATGTTTCAATTGTCTTAAAAGCAAGGGGTTTGTGATAGTTTTTTTCATGACGTGATCCCTAAATTTAACTATTTTAATTGGTATTAACTATTTAATTATTGTAATTTTGCATACTCAATTACACAAGCCATCACCTCAAAGTTAAAGGTTAATTTTTTGAATTATTTATCTAATTATTTAAATATGATACCAATTTTAATTTGTATCTTAAAAATACTTAGACTCTCACACTTTAATAATAAAATATCTTTTATCGCAATCATAATTTTCGATAGACTGATTGTTATGTATTTAGCACATGTTTTTTATTTTGAATGAAAAAAAATCATTTTTAATTTTCTCTCTCTTCCATCTCAGCTCTTTATCTCTATCTCTTAGTCACCACAAATGGTCAAATATTTTGGATAAAGCATAAACCATTTTCCAGAAGCAACAGTGAATGTCATTTTGCATGATAAGAAGATTAATTCACAACTAACAAAAAGATTCTTCGGTGGCTTCAAGAAAATAATGAACATCAAAAATCCAAAATCAAATATTGTTTAATCAATTTTCACAATTTTTGAAACAGTCAACTGAACCTAAAATTTTTCCAATAAAGCTCGCAAAATCCCCAAATTAACAAATCCAATCGATTATAAAGATTCTTTGCATCTTCAGGGTTCTTACGAGGATAGATGGCTAAGTGGAAGAGAGAAAATTCGAAAGGATTTTTATTTAAAACAAAATGCACATGTTAAATATGTGATAATTTGGCAATTGAAATCATCAATTCTGGCAAAAAGCATTTTATTATTACAAATGTAAAACCATGTTTGGTACGATATAATCAACCATGTAATGGAATGAGGATTACATTACATGACTGATTATATTGTTTGTTTAGATTTTTTCTTGAAAATGTAGCGTAATTTTATTACTTAAGTAATCTTCATTAATTGATGTAATCTTTATTATACTCCCTCCGTTCTATTTATATAGAGAAAATTTTTTGTTTTGACGTTTTATTTATATAAAGAAATTTTCTTAATATGATAACTTTGGGACTAATGCCAAGGAAAAAAGTCTAATATGTCCTTATTTTGATTTATGATTAAACATTGACTTTGGGGATATTTCAAGAAAGTGGCAAACATCATTATGATTGGCATTTAATGTTCAAAAATTAACTGAAACATACATACAAAAATTGTGAGATTCAAACACATTTTGCGCACAGATTAATTTCACTAAGTAGCTTGTGCTTAACATTTAAGTATGCACATATAGTGAAATTTACTCACAAATGTTAATTTAATCGTGTTTTGTTGCTTCTATTAGTGAGATAACTAGAAAATGTGAAGATTGGTGCTCATATTTGCAAGGTTATTTGCAAATTTCTATAACAAAATGTTGACACATAAAAATAGCTACGCACACTTACAATTTAGCCCTGATAAATAACTTTACCTTTTAGTTAGTCCACATGTACAACAAGAAAGTATGAACATTTTTATATGACAGTACAAATATATTAAAAATATGTGCAATATAAATTAAGATTCAGTGAAAATATCGAGCAGCGGATGTTGCACTTCTATTATGGCTTTTCTGTCCATTTGACTATAAACTTTTCTATCCAATTTTTTTTTCAACTTTTACACCAATTTTTTCAATCCAAATTTGACATTGAGATTTTAGTGCGCAATTACAATTATATAGCCCACGTTTTTTTGTTATTGAAAGTCTAAATAAATGAAATGTCTTATTTCAGCAACTAATTCTTTCTCTCATCATTTATCAGCTTTCATTGAAAATTGGGAACTACTTTAATATCTTTTTAGGGGTAATTTAGGAAGAAATCAACAAAAAAACCACCTCCGTAATCCTAAAGAAATTTTGACTTTCTCTATATAAATAAAACGAAAGGAGTATCAAACAATACATATATTGCTCGTTACATCAAGTTACCCCAATAAAAAATTTACTATTCAAGACTATTTAACACTACCACCTCACCATCATAACCACCACCACCACCACCGCTCCACTACTACCACCACCATAACGCCACCACTACTACCACCACCATAACGCCACCACTACTACTACATCACTTAACCACCATCACCACCACCATCACTCCACCGCTACCGTCCCATCACTCTCACCACCACTATTGCTCTACCACCATCACTACCTTAACTACCACTATAACCACTCCACCACCCTCATCGCCACCTCAACCACCACTACCACCACCGTTGCTCCACCACCTCAACCACCATCACTCCTCAACTTCAATCACCACCACCGCTGCTTGACCACATCACCACCAGCCCTCTACAACTACCACCACCTCAACCACCATTATCACCATCAGCGCTCTACCACCATCATCAATACCACAACCATCAAATTATGTGGTAAAAAAACTATTGCTAAGTAAATTAATTGACTCCCAAAACTATATTATTTTGGTTAAATAGATAATAAAATTAAAAATAAAAAAAATATTTTAAATTTTATTTTGATTAAGCAGTAAATAATAACTCTGGTTAATTTTTATTTTGGTTAAAGTTGGTTGATCATAAATTCAGTTAAATTCAATTAGTTAATTAAATTTTTATTTTCTTTAACTTTGGTTCCGTTAAAGTCAAAATTAATTTAGCAAAAATTGTTCAATTAAGTTCGGTTAAAAAATTAATTCGGTTAAGTAAAAAAAATTTTGATTAATTTATTTTGGTTAAAAATTTTACTCAAATTAATCGAATTAGCTGAGTGATCATCCTTGAATTACACCTTTTTCGGCTTACCATTTTTTTTAATTTTAAATTTAAATAAATTTATAAATCTAAGTGATCTTTAATAATTTAATATAATAAATAGTTTTTAGTTTAGATAATTTTTTATATTAATAATGACATGGTGGTGGTGATGGTGGCAGTAGAATGGTGTTTGAGATGGTAGTGGAGTAGTATTTGAGGTGGTGGTGTGATTGATGATGGTGGAGTGGTGGTGGCGGTGGCAATGTAATTGGTAGTGGTAGTGTTTTAATTACATTACATATATAGAAATAAACATAAAAATGGAATGAAAATTACATTGCATAAATTTTATCAATTATATTACCAAATAAAGTAATAAAATCTTAATTACATTCCATTACATTATATTTTTCATTGCATTATATCTTTTATTACATTACATTGCATTACATCCAACCAAACATAGCCTAAGAGTTTAGATATTTTTAATATACAAATTAAAGTTGATATCCCATTAAATAATTAAATATATAATTCAGGCCCTTTTAATAAAATTAATCTGCTTTTTGCACTACTACGGAGACCACCTTGATAAATTAAAGGAAAAGTATAAATAATGGGCGTAGCCAGACTTTAGAATTTGAAAAGACCAAAATAAATTTTTCAAAAGTTAGGGGATGAAAATAAAAAAAAAAATTTTGTACTAATTTATATAAGGCAAATTTAAAAAAAAAATATGGAGTTTGGGGGCCTGGGCTCCCCCAATCCCCCTTCCCTCTGCCTCTCAATTTTTTACTTTGACAAAAAATATGCTTCAATTTATAAAATTATATCAATTAAATATTTTAATTTTCAAAAATTATTCTATTGAATATTATAATTCTAAAATTAAATCAATTAAACATTTATTACATAATTGAAAATTAGAAAATTATTTTAGAAATTTTATTTCTATCGAGCTTATTGATTGTATATATTTTGGTTTATAAAATATTTGGATTAAATATAATAGTTCAAAAAATCTAATTTAAAGCTCATTGTTAAAGAGTGATTGTTAAAAGAATTAGGGGGTCGGTTAAAAGTGTTTGGTTTAAGTACGGTTAAATCTTAATTTAGATTATGATTATATATCCTATTAGGATTATGCTGGAAGACCCTAATAGTTGCCTATATATAGGTTATGTCCTCTCTCTTTAGTCTACGCTGTTATGATTATAAATTATTTTTCACCCATTGGGAGCTTTTAGATATAGAGAGGATGCACCTAGCCATGCCACAAACGACTGTGCGTGGTTGTTTTAATTTCTTTCCACCGTTCCTTAGGGATCAAAATTGAATCAATGGAATCCAATAAAACAATCAATAACTGTGATTTTAATTTATAATATGCATTCTATAACGTTCATGTGTAAGTACGAGATATCAACAATTGAAAAATACGAGAATCTTACGGATAAAAATTTCAAGCAAAATCATATAGTTACCATTTTGTGATTCCATGATCTTAACTTTAAACCTCGCATGATTATTGCCATTGACATGCACTTGAAAATCTCTTTCGAAAAAAACATAAAAGTAAACTCCAATATTATAATGATAAATATTTTAGTATTACTTTTATTGACTAAAATTATTTCCAGAGAACTACATATCCAATAATATGCTATTGCACATTACATCCTTTGATCATAATAAATAAATGTTTAGATGTGTAGCAATGCAACTATCTCCTTATGAAATAATTTATAAATCAATTATTAAATTTCATCTCCAAAATGAAAGAAAAAGGAAAAACTTTGACAATAATCTAAAAATATTAATGATATTCATTAATAATATTAAAAATAATTTTTTAAAATATAAAAATTATTTCCAACTCAATATGTTAACACTAACACTAAATTTTTAGGACTCCATTTTTATATATTTATACAGATGGGTAAAACCTAAAGACAACATAGTCAAACCAACAAACTGGATGTATGACCGTATGCACGGGGGCAGTAGCTCAGTGGAGCAAAAGCATATGATTCACCAGAGGAAACCACCACTACCAAGTTACCCTTTCGTTACTCATTTTTACACGTGCACATCCCAAATAGCTAATATTATTAAATTGTGCTTTTCTTAATTTGTACACAAATAAATCGAAATTCTGATTGTACAACCTCTGGATACTCGCCAAAATTATCTCTATCAGGTTGATTTTGAAATGATATATTAGTGAATTTGCTCAGGTAGAAGGTTTTCTAATGGACAAAATTCAACTAAAGGCTCTGATTGGATAGGTTGTTAAGTTGAATATTATTTTCTATTTATTTTGTGAAACCTCTTTTTTTTCTTTATTTTTTTCGACACTGAGGAGAAGAACACTCAAAAAGAACAAACACAGACTACAGTCTGATAACCTGTGGCCACGCCTTGCAAGTTATCCCGCAGAAGAGACTGCAACGCAGAGGGATGCTGCTGGAGAATTAACCCTGCAATAACTGCCACATTAGCAAAAAAAAATGCGCTACCTTGTTACCCTCTCTATAGACATGGCAAAACTGAACCACCCAAGCTTGCTGAATCAACATCCAACATTGAAGCAGAATATTGGCGAACCGCAAATTCTGCTGATCTTGGGAGAAAACGAGATGAATGCATTCCAAAGAATCCATCTCCATCACAAGTTGACGACAACCACAATCCCAAGCTACATGCAAACTAGCCACCAGAGCCTATAGTTCTGTCATCATGGATGAACAGACCCCCGGCCGAAGCAAGACATCTCTGACCCAATGCCCAGTAAAGTCCGGAATCACTCCACCACCCCCACTAGGACTTGGATTGCCCCTAAAGGCCCGTCAACACTAAGCTTAAATCACAAAGGAGGAGGTTCCCAAGAAACAGAAATAACCTAATATCGAGCTGTGGAGCCAAGAGAGAATCTATCCCACGCCACCCGATTTGAGTTAACAAGCCTGAAAAAATTGCTCCATAATACAAGGGGTAGAACTTCAAAAAATTCACTCATCATGCCATTTCCAAATACTCCAAAGACCCCACATAAACAGTTGAACAGGATCAGAAGTAGGCATAAGGGGGAAGTTCTAGTTCCCACATGTAAGCACCCAGTTCAAAGAATCAATGGACAAGAAAAGGTTCAAAGAGATGGTATCCATAATCTTAGACCAAAACCATTTCACTAGGGTACAATCTTTAAACAAGTGATCAATAGTTTCCACCCCCAAAGCACATCTTGAACAAGTATCATCTGAAACAAAACCTCTCCATAGTCTCTCATGGTTGGTCATGAGCTTATGTCGCTGAAATAACCACAGGAAACAACGAACTCTCTGTGTCACTTTCAACTTCTAGAGGGACCAAATAGAAGAGGGATGCGTGGGCAAAAAGTTCCTCGCGATACTATAAGCAGAAGCCATTGAGAATTTACCACTAGAAGCTCCAAACCAAGCAAGAATATCATCAGCTAGCGGATCCTGGACCAAAACAACTGCTTCTAGTAAACGACAAATATTCAAGGGGGAGATATGGATGGATCTGCTCCTAGTCCCATTGACCATGAATCTAGTAACTCGCAACTAAAGAATGGCAAAACTCATCCGGAACCGGGGCAGTTACTAAATCAATCAATGGCACATCCAACAATTCGTCCAAAAATTAGTAAGAAAGCCACTACACACCACCTTCATTAGACCTTGCCTCAAAATAGGAGAACTGTGAATTAAACCCCGCCATAAACAAGAAGCATTAAATTTAGGAATGAAGGAATCAATGGTCACAAGCCTTTCACATACCTACTACGCAGAACTTAGGCCTATTAGGAATCTGTATCCGTGAGCAGCTGTCATCCTAGTTTTGCTAAGAAAGCATCATTCATAAATCTACAAGAACGAATACCAGACCCCCATGACATACTGGCTAAGTAAGCATCGCCCCACTAACAAGATGAACACGCTTAGAAGTGTCTACATGACCCCAAATGAAATCTCGAATCCACGGATTATATACTTCCCTTTTTTTTCTTTCCAGTTCGTCTTTCTCCTTTTAACTCATTCATGATATTATCAAATTATTGATCCTTATCAATTATGTTAATCTTAATTGTTTTTGTATGATATGAAAATTTCTGCTGAATTTAGGCAATGGAAATGTCCACTTTTATTATATATATATATATTCTGACAAAACAGTCGCAGTTCAGTCAAGAGACAAGAAATCTAATGAAGAGAAACAATTTTGGGAGAAAATGATTGTTTTGGGGGCACAGAAGATGGCTGCCGGCGACATTTGGCTGTTGTATGACTGTCTGCCGTGGTAAGATTTTAATGAAGAGAAACGATTTTGAAAGAGATGATGCGTTTTACTTTTTGGTTCCTCATTATTTTTTTATTTTTCAATTGAGCTTCAAAATTTTTTAATTTGTTCAATTAGTTCTTTAAATTAATTTTATAATGCAATAGCCTAATGCATAAATTTACTTTAGTATTTTCCATAAGCAACTTTGTGATGCCATTAATGTTTACTTTGATCCATTGAATAATTCAACTTATAAAATTGTTTAAATGCTTCAAACTATAAAATTACTATATTCAATGCTTCAATTCTTTTTTAAATTAGATCGATCAAATATTTATTAGACAATTAAAAATATAAAAGTTATTATTTTAAAATTTTTATTAACAGACACATCTTATCAATATTTATATATAAAAATCAAAATCCTAAAAACTGTTATTGCTAGTGCAAAAGATGTATGTAATATTAGAAAAACTCATAATTTTAGGAACACAACGAGTGCTCTACAAAGTTTAGAGTATAAATTTTTCCCTTGAGAAGTACAGCAGATAAATTGAAGGCCTAAAAGTAATTGATAAGACACTGTTTGCAGTAATTAAACAAATGTTAGGTGTGATACAATATTTCTGCCTTGGGCCTTAAATGGGCTTTGCCAATATTCTTGTAATGGGTTCTTGTATTATACCTGTAATATGGTATAAAATTAAAAAAATTCTAGAAAAATTATATTTATGTGCCACTTGACATGGTAACCTATTATAGCAAGTAAATGTAATATGTTGTCTATTATCTTTTTTTTTTGTCTTAACAGAACTTTCTTCTTGTAAATACATAAAAAATAATGTTAAATATATTTATTCTTTAATTATTTCTTAGAAACGTTATTTTTCTAATTCATACAAATCTATTATATTTTTCTCCATTCTTTCTCTGTAAATTATTATTTTTTTTATTTTAATAATTTTAATGATATTCTATAGTTTTTGAAATATGTTATAATGTAAAAATCAAGTGAAAGAGAATTTAAAAAATAATTAAAATAAAAAAGTAAAATAGATAAAATAAATTATCCATTTTCATAATAGTATGTTTAGTGAAAGTCTAAGTTATAAAGTAGTTAGGGTCATATCATGTTAACAGTGATAGTATTAAAATTGATTTTTATAATTAGCTTTTTTTTTTAAAGGTATAATTAGCTTATTTATAATATTCAATAGTAAAAAGAATTAAATATATTTTTTAATAGGGGAATTAACACTTTTAATAGATATTTTAAAATATTGCATTGAAAATTTTTGTATTTATAAAACTAATTTTATATTTAATAATAATAAATTAAATAAAAATAAAAATATTATTATTTGTTAATATATTATTAATCTAATTTATAAGTAGCGAGTATTCTTATTAGAATTAAATTCAACAGTTTATATAAGAAATATTTAAATCCAATAGTTATAAAGACTTTTTTTTTTTAATAGAGAAATTTTCTATTCTTTACGGTAGTCTTACATATATTATAATTACACATAGAAGTAGAATTAGTATTTCCTATTAATATTATAATTAGGGATGAACAAACAGTCAATTCGGTTCAAACTGAACTGAACCAATGCCATAAAATATAAATCAAAATTTTTTTTTGATAAATCAAATCGAATCAAAATTGGCATATGAATTGAATCAACTTAAACCAAACCAATCAATTGGTTGATTTTGATCAATTTTAGCATTTTGATTAGGTTTTAAATCAACTGATGAACTTCTATATAATTGACTTGAATTGAACAATAAATTTGATTTAAACTGATTAATTGAACATCTTTTGAACACTTGACCGTATCGAACATTCAGATTTTATCGATGTTTTTTTTATGGATATGAATAAGCTAAATAAGTTTGGATATGGATATTAGATGAGTACACTTCTAAAAGGTATTTTATATTTCAACGTGTATAGGTTTGAAGATACCCTATAAAAGGTACACAATATCAATGCAAAACATAATTTTGAAAATCGGATCGAATTGGCCGGTTCGATCAGGAATCAGATAGTGGTCCAATTCGAATTGCGTTGGAAAACTGGAAACCTAAAAATCTGATTGAACCAGTCAAAATCGATCAAAAATAGCTAAAATCATTGAACCGAACCGGTAAAAAATTGGTTCGATTCAATTATGGGTACTTTTCAAGAAATTATGAGCTTTTTCTTTTAATTTGGGCCTCCAAAAAATTTGGGCCACTAATTTTTTAATCTTTAGGTCTTTTTATTTATAAACCCAAATCTTAATATATTAATTAAATTGAAAAATAATAATATATTCTATGGTAATTAATTTTTTTTAAAATTTATTCATATTTTATTTTTTTTAAAATTATTTACTAATTTTTATTTTTTTGTAAAAAAATATAAATTTGAAAATTTTTTTATTTGAGTTCAAATTTTTTTTTCTAACTTATATTTTTAATTTTATTTAATAAATATATTTAAAAATATTATATGTAAAAATTCGGTTCAACCATATTGAATCTGGTCAAACCCTCCAATTCGGTGAACCTCTACCTTCATCGGTTCATTGATCAATCCGGTTCTCAGAATAATGATACAAACTATATTTATGGGCCTTTCTAAAAAAAACTCTGATGTAAAAAGACTAAAAGTTTTAAGAAACATGAAAATTATCACCATAAAGATAAAGATAAACTTGTAATTATTTAAATATAATAGATGAAGATAAAATAAACTTGCATATATTTATATAAATAAAGATAAGAAAAAAATTTTAAAATAATAATATATAAATGAAATTATCTTAAATATAATGGTTAAATAACGTAAAAATAGTTTAAAATTTTCAAATTTATAATAATCTATACATAGTTATTAAAATTTAAAAATATATTTAAAAAATCTGTGTTATATATTTTACTACAATATTATATAGAGGGTATAATACTATGTTAATTTAGAACATTTTTTAATATGAAAACCTATAAATAAATTTAGTACAAAAAAAATTAAAAACAATTAAAATCAAAGAAATAAAAAAAAAAGAAGATACTAAGCTATAAATTTTGCTATACTGTGTTTCGATTTAAAAATTCAGCTAAACTTTAAATAGTTTATATTTTAAGTAATTCAAATAACGTGTACTTTAGATTAGATAGTTATATATAAATAAGATTCAATAATTTAAATAATTTAATATGAATAATTTAGAGTAAAGTATTAGTTAAAATATTTAAGTTGTTGAATTATAAATTTTAAAAATTCTTAAAAGAAGAGACCATTGATTTTCAAATATGAAGGTCTTGTTATTTTTCCATCTGAGTTTAATTATTTGACATGTGATATATATATTATATCAATTAAACTGCTTTTAATCAATTGAATCGAGAGATTGTGACGGGAGTTGGTGGAGATGGCAATTGAATCCAAAGAAGGAATAAAGTTTCTGAGGGTGTTTTAGGAATAAAATTTCTATATTTCAATAAAGGATAAATTTCACAAAATATGAAACTGTCTGGATGAAATAAAATTAAGGATATATTACTGTATTCTCTAAATATAAGGATACATGGATATTTTTTAGGGATAAAATTGTAATTTTCTATATATCTCTCTACCAACAAGAGCTGGTTTGATGGTAATTTATCTTGATTTCAATATCTTTAAAAGAAAGAATTTTAGTAGAACATCCAAAATAGTTGCAATATATTCAATTTTTTGACATAATATATCAGAATACTCTGTTTTAATTTTTCTATTAATTTTACCTCAATTTTGACTTTTTGTAACAATAATACTCTTGCTAGCAATCCATGATAAAAATACAAATAAAAAAATACTTTTATCCTTTTTTAAATGTAGTATTTTATTGTTGAATAAATAAAGTATTAATGACCGGAATAAAATTTTAAATATTCCTTTGCATATTAAATTATATTCGCATCTAGTAAGTAACACATTTTTTAATTTAGAAATATAAAATTTTATTTATTTTTAATAAATAAATTAATCATTTGATTATATTATCAATGAAAAAATTACAGCAATTAGAAATTTTTTCTATTCTTACTATATAAATAATATGAAAATAAAATTCGTAATTAAAAATTTTATATTTTATTAATTTAATTTTTTTCTATGCTTTGGAATTTTTAGCAAGTTACAAAAATTATTTATTAAATTATTAGTTAGTCATTTTTTATTTTAAAAATTAAAAACTTTATTTGTGCAACATCAATCAGGTAGACTAATGATTTTTAAATATTTATTTTTCAAAATTTTTATAAATTTCATATGATGTCTAAAAATCTGTGAAAATACTTTTTTATTTACAATCTCATTTTGTAATTAAGAATGCTATTGCTACAAAATGTGGAAATTGAGGTGAAATTGACAGAAATGTTAAAATAAGGTAAAATTACAAAAACTCCTAAAGTTCGGAGTATTTTAATATATGAGATCCAAATTATTAAATAGTTTTATATTTGAACAACTTTAATTTATCTTAGAATATTATATTTTGTATCTAATTTATATATTTTATTTAAATTTTTAGTTATATGATTTGAATTATTTTATTATTTCATAACAAAACCAAACTCAACACTAGAAATGTAATCTTATGAATCAAACGTATTCGGCAATAATTTTTTAAATAATTTTTAAAGTATTAATTAATCAAAACGCTAAACGCTATTTAAAAGGTTATTTGGTAACGTAGAGTTTGCATTAACTTTTAAAGATAATGATAATTTTTATAAAAAATTAATTTATATAACGTTTAACTTTTAACATTTTACGAAATAATACTCAAATAGCTAATAGTTACACACTGTTAAAACAGTTAATAACTATAAATGAGCTAATTTTGCCGTGATTTTTGAGGCCAACCCATTTTTGGCTTTTAATTTACTATATTTTGAATAATTTTAAGCAAAATAAAATTATTTAAGGGTGATGATATTTTCAGAACAAATATTTTTATTTAGACAAAATTGTCTTTTCACCGATCTCTTCAAACAGCCGTCGGCGGAAGAACTCCTTTGCATCTAATTATTGAAAGTTTGAACATTTTCTTCCAATTACTGAAAGTCCACACTTATTAATTATTATATTGACTGGTTACCTAACAAATCTTCAATTGTGAGATTATTTATATTTTTGAATCAAAAGAACACGTTTGAAAAGCCAAGAGATACGCCAAAAAGAAAACCAATTTCATCTCCATCTCCGTATTTGTTCATCTCACATCACATCCAGATTTGGAAAAGAAAAAACAGTGAAGTAGCTTACTCTGCAAACAATTTATAGTCAATTCAATACGTCTGATTTGGTAATTGAAACATAAAACCCAATGGAAAATCTAGGTTTAACCGCTCAATATTATCCTAATTTTACCGGTCGTGGCAATTATATCTTAAAATGAATTTAAGTCGCGAGTTATAAGAACTTACATTACGAAAAACTATAATGAATATAGGCAGTCTAGAGATTCAATTAATTGATGTATAAAAGAAAAATATAATTATTAAAAAAAAAGGAAAATCATATGTTACATCACAATAAGATTAAAGAATTCATTACAACACATGCGTCAGGGATAAGAATGAGCGTAGGAGATGTAGCGCTACAGGTCCCAGTGTCCACTAAGACACGGAACTTGTAGGGGAAAAAAACAAAATTATACAAAAGTCAAAAAAAGACATAAATAATAGAATAGACACATAAATCCAAATCAAGTATGACTGTTTCAACAAATCCTCAAAAGCAAGCATCCAATACGCAGCAGCAACAGAGTGCAGCACAACTGGATCAAAAACACGAAAACGGAACATCAGAAAAAATCATCCTTCAAAACTGAAAACAAAAAAGTAGCGGGATTTTGCTTACCATCCTTTCCAGAAGCCATCACCCCTGGATTTGGTCTCTACGGGAACTTGATTTTGAGTGTCACCGTCTTTGGTTGGGTAACCAGCTGGCGGTGGCGCTACGTATGCATTTGAGGGTGGCGGTGGAGGATATGCTGTTCCAAATTCAAAGCCTTTCCGGTTAATTATATTTTCATTTTCTTCTTTTCGTAAAAGGAAGAGGTGTTGAAATCGAGATTAGCTTTCATAAGATATATCAATTTTGATTCAGTAAACTTAAAATTGGAATCAGCTCAGGTTTTTGAGCTCACACCAGGCTGAAAATGAAGGGAATACATTCCGATTCTTTTTCTTTTCGAATATGGGAAATCAGATAAAGACAGAACCCAATCAACAAGCTACAAAACTATCTGTTTCTTAATTAAATCCAAAGATTCCAACGATCAAAGGTGAGGGAGAAAAAAAAAAAAAGTAAATATTTTTACATTCTCATCTTATACCCATCTCCAAAACAGAGAGTACACATCGAAAAAAGAAATAACATATATATGATGAGGAGTGTCAGTTACCTGTAGCTTGATTCTGACTCATCTTTGGATAAATTGCTCTTCTTCACCAGAAAACTTAGAACAAGAACTTTTGAATTGAGGGCGATAAAGGAGTACGTATATATGTCAACAGCTGATAAGAACTGTGAGGAATAAAACGCAAAGACTATACCCTTCAATATTTATAATATGGGAGTTGAAAGCGGAGGCGCTGTTTCCTTCGCAGGGGGTCTAATCGCGGTCGGCCACAACGCGTGGAAAGGGTTTGATTTATCGTTTTGTTTATTATTAAATAATAATAATAAGGCTGCGAAGACGAGGAGCGGAGGAATTAACCATTACAAAAACATGGTGTTTATACTGTTTTTTAATTTAAAGCTCCATTATTATACGTAATTGAAATTAAAATTAAATTAATTAATATTTATTTTCCTGATATTTAATTAATAAATTTGATGACTTATAATAAAGAATTTAATTACTTTTTTTATGCATGAAAAAAATTTATTTATTCACATAATCTAACTTAAAGAAAGAGGACGTAACTTATAAGAAACTACTACCATATTCCTATTATAATCCTAAATTCCTAATATATTATGGACCAGTCATTTTCACTTCACCTAATGTATATCCACTCTCTTGTTTTGTTTTTATTTTTTTGCAAGTTTTATCTTTTTTTTTTCTTTAACTAATTTTATCTATGACAAAAAAGAAAATACAAAATTGATTATGTAGACAACCCATCTTTTCATGTGAGGAAATTACTTCCCACCCTTTGTGTAGGGACCATTATTCTCTTTGTTTTCATATTTTCTATATCATTTTTGTTTATGCTTGTTATAATTTTTTTTCATATATTCATTTTATAATCACTCATAAATTTTGAAAATTTTCCGGCAAAAGAGTAACTAGCCTATGGCCTCATTTAGTAGGAATTACTTTTCTTAGGAACTTGGAGTTTTTCTCATAAAAATGTAGAAAATTTATAAAAAAAAATAAAAAATAATATTCAAATATGGGAGTTGCACGTCAGTTTTTTTAAATTTTTTTTTTATTTCAGGATTATATATAGAGATGAGAAATATCATTTTGTTCGGTTCCAAAAATATAAAAATTTTGAGAGAACTTGAAACTCTTACTTCCTCCACTGTACAGGAAGTCAGTTGCCTTTCAACCCAAGGAAGTGCACAACCTTAGATCGATTTTATAAAAAAAATAAAGTGTATTATTAGAAATAAAATAAAATAAAAATAATTTTTGTTTTTGTTAACTTAATTTTGAAATGGAATAAATTCGATCTCCATGCCGAGCTAGACATTGTTTGCTTAACATGTTCCACCGGAAGTCTTGGGTCGCAATGTACACGCGGCTTTGTCTTATAGATGTCAAATGCAAGTGGCAAAAGGTCCTTGTCCATCAACCTAATATTTTATCGACACGTGGCCCACTGATCTTATTGCGCATTTTTTTTATGTTTATTTCATCCAACTTGTTGTTTTTAAAACAATTTTGGAAAACCGTGTCGATTGGGACTAAAACTGAACCTTGACGTTTGACCAAGCCTCCAGCCAATATCCAATTATTTGAGACACGTGGCAAAACATTTTGTCACGGTAGTGCAACGTAGGTGGAGCTGGAAATTTTTGACACGATGAGTTTACACTGTACGGGCCACGTAATTATAATTATGAACTAATTATTATTAAGTTTTTTTATAAAAAAATATCTCATTATTTATATTTATCTATAGAGTACAGATAGGATGTAGATATTAATCCAATCTCTTATATTTCTTATCCCAATTTATTAACTGAATTTTAGTGAAACTCTTTTCATACTACACGAAAAACTATTCATTCAAATATGTACGGCTACTAATATTGAATACACGCATGGATCGCCATAATTCTACCAAATAAAAAAAAAAAAAGTAATTCTACATTTATTATGTTAAAAAATAAGTTATAAATATAACTTCTAATGACTTGTACGTGAATAATTAATTTCTTGTAAATATAAATAAATAATTTTTTAAGAGTGAAAAATAAAGAATTATCAAAATAATTAACCATACCATCAGTAGATAATATTAAAAAATTAAGATGATAAATTATTACTTTGTGTCTTGTCATTGACACAGGGAAGGGAGTGTAATAAGGTAGTCCATGCCAGTGATGGAGCCAAAAAGTTTTTGTAAGGGCAAAAATATTTTTATCATTTTATTGAACAAAATTATCTATGAAAGAGTTCATCATCGTTGACAACTTACTGTGTCCATTTTTAACATATCTTTTCACCGAGTTTCCTATGTCCATTAACATTTCTTTTTACTGAGTTTCTTATGTCCAATTTTCATAAGTTTACATTGAAAATTTTATAACACCTAGTTATTATTAATTTCAATAAAGGAACCTTAGGGTTAACAACTTCCTTTTTAAGACAATATAGCAACATATTAGAATAAATATTTATTCATTTTTCAAATGAGATATATTATAATTCCAAACAAAATAAAAAAAGAGTTATAAATTGTAATAATGATTATCGGTATTTATGTTATATAACTATGAGTATTTACTTATAAATATTAGTAAAAATAATTATAATTAATAAGTACTGAAATTATTTGACAACTATTGAAATTCATGTGTTAAATAATAATAGTAATAATAAATTTAAGATAATTATTAATAATTATTTATGATTATATATAAAAAAAAAGAAGAAAAAGAAGAGAAAAGAAACATGTTGACGATGATAGAGAAATACAAAGTCAGAGCTCAACTCTCAAGGAAATATTTGATATTCAACATTTGTCGGTTATGATCTTCCATTATCAAATTTTGCCTCAAAAGTCTAAAACCTTACATGCCAACCCATAATGTTTGATATGATTTGGGTTAGCAAGTAGCATCCCCTTGGCTACTTAAACACCTCACTCCATGGCAGCTTTGCATATCATCTCCTTACTGTCGAAGCATTACACCTCCTTATTATCTAAGCTTTACACTTTCCTGAATTAGAATCTCTCTTTGTTTCTCCAATGGATTCTTCCTTTCCTCATATTGAATCTTTCCCTTATGGGAGAAGTGCTAGTTCTGATATCCCTGATTCTTATTTTATTAATGAAAAGGCAAGGGACAAGTATGACTTGATATTGAAGCAATCTGTCCTTATTCCTGAGATTATTGAAAATGAGTCTATATGTAAGGAGTGAATTACTTGATTCTTTTGACTTTGAAAACTGTCGTGGTCTCTTGACTAAGAATGTTTGAGTGTATCTTCATCTGGTAAGATTGTTTTATGCTAATTTTGAATATGATCCTAATACTAACACCTTGACATCTAATATTAAAGGTTAGATCATCAAGATAGATGAGGTCATCTTCTTGAAATTTCTAATGAGGGGTGGATACTCCAATCCTTGACGGAACAGTCCAAACAACCTTTATCCCCTCTGAGACAAACTCAAATAGCTTTAAATGATAATTCTTTACAAACAATTTTTGTTCTTAAAATAAGAACAAAGCCCTTTCTTTCCAGCTTTATTCATCATTTTTGTGTCCATAATATCTTTCAAAGAGAACTTATAAGCTATCATCTTAGAAAATCTGATATGTTCTTTATTTCCATGCTTTTGGCAAAACAGAAGGTAAATCTTCTTGCTCAACTGTCTTCTATATGAATAAACTCAAAGAAAAATGTACTTACCTTTTGAAGGATTTCTCACTCCAATCTTCTATCTCCATAATGTTGATCTTCAAGGAGAAATGTATATCACTAGTAAGCCATACATCAAATCTTATTTGGAAAAGTGTGCAATTGCTTGTCTAAATTATCAGCCTATGATAATTCTGGATAACATAGAAGGAGCTTTAACTTCCAATATGAGGGATAAGAATATGGAGGACATACAGCCTGAAGAACAAGCACCAAATTCTATTGTGGGAATGAAAGATAAACAACTAGAAACTTATGATATACCTTCTACTTTCTATAATATGGAGGATCTGTTTAACTTAGTATTAGATTTAAGATCTGATTTATTAGATTTGAAATTTGATTATGATATATTTAAGTTAGAGATCTCAAGTCAGTTGCAAAACTTACAACAACAATAATTTGAGACAACTCAAACGTTATCTTTCATACTTATTGTACAGAGTTTATTGTTTTGAGTCGTAATTGTTTGAAATGAATATGTATTTGATTTGAAATGTGAATAAATATTTGTTTTGATATGTTATTGTATTTTCTTAAGAAGATTGTCAATCCCAACATTCACATATGAATCTAGTGAATGATATGCTAGAAATGAGTTTAAGAAGTTATTAAGAGAATATTTTGTATGTTTGAATTAGAGGAAATCAGATCTTATATAATTAAAGTATGATTTTAGTATAGGAACTTTGGATGGAAATTATTTGTATTTTGATTGTGTAGTTATTATGATTGTAAGAATAAATGCCCTTTTGATGAATCTTGTAAAAAGAGGAAAATCATCATAAAGTCATGGCTCAAACTCAAGTTGCTTGACCTAAAGCATAGCGCCAACATCACTAGGCTAGATAGATTTACAAGTTTGTATAGTGCATTATTTTTTTAAAAAAGTCAAGAGGGTGGTCCCCCTAGCTCCGTCATTAGCTTATGTTATGACTCAGGAAGCTCTTCTTAGTGAAGTTGATGAGCTTGTCTTTATAGAGGAGGTTACATCCTCTGTCAACTTTCTTGTATTGGAAGATTTAGCATCCTGATGTTCTTAAAAAAGAAAAAAAAAGACGTAGAGCATGCTTGGTTAATGGTTCATGCATCTAATAGCTTATTCGCACTTAGTAGCTAAGTTTTATGGTAAGTTTTTTAATCAGTAACTAATAACTGATAGAAGTTTCAAATTATACTAGCGTTAGAACCTGTGCGATGTGCAAAACAATATTAAAGGATGGAATAATTTTTATAACTTCAACATAAACACAACATGAAAATTAGATGGTTGAAGCAAACACGATATGTTTAACCCGATTGATATCATAAATAGGTTAAGTGGATTGTGTTGATCCATACACACTTTGTGTAACCCGTTTAATATGATAAATAGGTTAAGTGGATGTATTGACTTATAGCTATGCTATTAAGTATTTTGATTTAAGTTCTTTTCTTTCTAAGAGGTGGAATAGAATAACCTGGTTGAAGCGTAATGATCATACGTCTGTAATGCATTGTATATCCCATGATAGGTCTCATTCTTCTACCCTTTCCTGGGAGTCGATGGCTATTCATAGCTATTACCACGACCCACTTAATTTGCTTATAGTATTTATAACTTTTAACCTATTTAACTCCAATTATATTTAAAAATAAATTTTGACAAGTAAAATGCATAAATTCTTCAAGATTCATAATTACAATAATAAAATTCAAATAGATTTTAGTTGGAATATTTAAATTTAACACTAAAATTATCTTTTATTCTTAAATAAATGGGTCACTCGCCTAACTCGCATGTCAACCTGTGACACAATACCTTTATATTTATGTCATAAATGAGTGACTCATTTATGACACGAAATCATTTAACCTTTCGCATGTTAGACGAATCGTGTTCGTGTGTCGTGATTCCTTTTGACACCCATAATATGACCTGTATAAAAAAATGCACACACACAATTAATATATTTTTTAATAGTGATAATAATTTTGGAAATTTAATTAATTATATTGAAATAAAAAATTAAATTTTTTATTTTATGTTTATGATTTATTATAAATAATTATTTATTTATTTGAAATATTAATATAATATACTTATTTAGTGTAGTGTATCCTAAGCGAATGAATATCTTATTTTTTTAAAAATTATCGTATCGCGTGCGTTTTGTATTACATGATGAAATATTTTTTTAATTTATTTTTATATCTTTTTTATTAATGATAATTAAAAAAATAAGAAAGGACTAAATTTTTTTTTGGAAAAACCTTTGTTACTTGTTTTTTTGGTATAAAAGAAAAATAAAATTAATTTTTCTCTAAAAATTTATTTTATAGTTTTTTATTTTCCTTCTAATTTGAACAGAAAATTATCGAATTCTTTTCCCTTATATTCCTTTCTTATTTTCATATAAAATAGTTTTTGCTTATTAATATTAATTTAGTTTTTTTCCTTCCTATATGATATTATCTGAAAATATAATTGTTTTTTTCCTTATAATCCACACGATGCATAGGGTAATACTAATGTTAGAACCCTTGCGATACGCGGAGCAATATTAAATGATGAAATAATCATTTATAAAAATATTGAAAAATAATAAAATTGTATTATAAAAAATATGGTTATAGGATTTCTCATATTCCATTACTCTATGAATGAAAAAAAAAAAATCTGTTGTTAAAATCATTATATTTATGATGTGGTTTACTTAATTAGTGGTATATAAAAAAATACATCATACATACCTTCACTGCATATATCATCATGCTTAACATTATCGTCTAAAAAAAATTAAGAATTGAGACAATATAAATAAACCAATTTTAATTGAGACAATATCAGTGATATAATAAGCTTCACAATTTTAATTTTAATTATTAATTATGAAAAATATAGTGGTGTTGTCACGACCCGTTTCCATGGGCCGGACCGGCACTAGGACCTGGGTAAGCTTAAGGCCCCCGAGGCCCGTAGTAAGCCTAATCTCTGATTTCAACACCATAATTACATGAAAATATTCTACAAGTTGGCCCATTATAT
>CANUEX010217809.1:0-23729 GCA_948099535.1 Jatropha multifida | reverse complement strand
GATAATCAACTGAGAGAAGGGGCCGGACATTGGGTAATTAATTAGCCCCTTCAATTGATATTTTTATTTCAATTATGAATTCTAATTAGTATAAAAATAAAATTTACCTAAAAATAAGGTAAAATATTTATAATATCAATTAATGATTTCACGATAATATATTAATTTAGATTCATTTATCTTTATACTGATAAATCTAGTTACTGTTAACAATAATTCTGACTCGAATTTCACCAAATCTTATAAATTATATATTAAATTAAAGAAAATATTCTAAGAACTATAATTTTCATTGTTAGTTTCACATTTAATCAATTATTTAGTCAAATCCAACCTAACAATAACTTCAACATTTGTAGCTATGGCTTAGCTCAAATCATTTCATAAAACTTAAAATTAGTTAACTAAAATGATGAATTAATAAGAGAATCATAGATATACAAAAATTAAAATGCAAATGAGAACAACGAGTTACATATGACGAAAAATATATATGTATAAATGTAAAAATTATTAAGACAATCAATTATTAAATCAAATAAATTTACTATCGAAAAAATTAGAAAAAATAATAATAAATTGTGAAATTAAACTTAGATTTTAAAAATAATATTATTATATAATATAAAAGAATAAAATAATTTATGAGCAAAAACAACGAGTACAAACGTGCAACGCACGTTAAAAAAAAACTAGTATATATATATATATATATATATATATATATATATATATATATATTATAGGTAACCCGCACCTTGTGTCTTTCTTTCTATTGCATTCTATCTCATCATATCACATTCTGTTCTGCCATATTTGATAATCACCGTCAATAACTCTGTGTAGGTAAGTCCAGTATAATCCTTTGTTCCACGGTCGGAGGCTATTTACAACTAGCAAATTAAGAAATTTCGAATGTACTTGTACTAGCAACTGCATCAAAATGATATTATGCACAGATCAGATATATCATGGCGAATTCTTCAGAAAAAATGGTGTGTCTTCTTCCACAATGGAATCTGATAAGTGAGATTTCGAGTAAGTGTTTATATAATCTTCTTCTGTTTGAAGAAATGATTCGTCAAATAATGAGCTGTAAAACCTGCAATTAGGAGATTAGCTACAGCCTAGTCAGAAACAATAATTCTAAAATTTTCAATTTGAATCTTCCAAAACCCATCAAACTCCAATAACCACCCAATCTCCCAAGCACTTCTAAAATTTCACATTCCATAGATTATTCTAACTCATCATAAATGACATCAATCAATGGCATTATATATATATATATATATACACATCAAGCTTTATGGTTCTATTCATACATTCTAACTTAAATTATAATCCTACATTCATCCATATAAATATGTTTAAATGTTATTCCACCCACCCACTTAATTTACATAACTTTAATATTACATTCTCCATATACATTATTATTTATACATGTCATGCTTCCTTAAATTCATACTAACAAATCTATAACTACCAAAATTTCTCTTTGACTCTGATGCTATCTTTCTGGTCTCTAAGTAGCATCCATTGTCCTTAATCTGTGCGTATTAAAATCAACGCGCTGAATATATCACTCAGTGGTGCTCATAAATATATAAAAAGAACATTGCTGCAAAAGCAACATACTTAAAAGTATAAAACATAAGAAAACTATAGAATCATGAAATGGTAATATAATTTCCATATAAACACCCATTTAAAAGCACATAAATTTAATTTCATTTAAAAATAAATACATTAAGCACATAAAATGCCCTTTTTAAAAAATAAAGCTCCTCTTCAAATAAACATAAGTAACACCATCTTTATTGTAAAACCAAATTTTACATTCTTCATATAGAATACATTTTAAGAACATAAACATTAGAAAACTCATATTCATAAAATAATAAAATAACAACCTTATAAAATAGTTTTTTATATACATATATCTTAACTTTAATTAAACATAAATAATATCATAAAAATCCAATCTTATAACTCTTATAATATTTATACAGGACTCATATATTTTTAGGAAAAATATAAGTAGATTAGATTCTATAACATATTATATTTGACCTTAGGTCGCCAATCATATCATAAAAGTTTCAAGAGTCTATTTATACATATGAACCTCGTCCGCTTTAAACATAAAACATTCAGAGCCTAATATATGATCATAACTTAATAACATAATGACATCGAAGCCGAACATGCTCATCTTACATAATTGGATCAAATCATACCATATTTTGAAGTGACTCAAGTGGTTATTTTAAGTAGGACTGAGCATTTGACCAATTCGGTCAATTTGACTAACTTTTTAACCGATCGATTTTAATCGAATTTTTTTTTTACTTTAACCGAACTTAATAGAACAAATTAATTAATTGACCTTAACTGAATTAATTTAAGTTATTAACCACACCGAAATTTTGCAAAGAAAGAAATTAGTTACCGACCAATTTAACTGAATTTTTAAAATTAACCGACTTTAACCGAATTAATCGAACTTTATTCATGATATACATTTAAATTGAGCAAGATAGCGAAAACAAAACCAATCTCCCCTAAAAAAAAAAAAAAAGAACCAATCCACTTAAAAAGAAAAAAAAATTATGAAAATAAATACATATTTAGCTCAAACAACAATAACTGAAATTTAGCTTCAACATATTGGTTCTTCTTTCTCTTCCTCTCAAGCTCCTGTAGAGAGCAAATTAAAATAAAATAAAAATAATAATAGCTCAAATAAGTCTTGATAATATTCAATACTTTTTATAATAATTTTCATGTTGATAATATATTTTCAATAAGGTAACAATCAGATTTTGTTGTACATATAGAGCGAGTATCACAAGTCAACTGCAGGTTCTAAGGCAATATTTTATAGATCTGTAAAAAAAAAAATATTAATTAATAGTGAGATGTGAGTAAATGACTAGAAATAAAAATTTTAAAAAATGCATTACCCTTTTCTAATTTTTTAAGCTCAGCTAAGTCTTTTTCAACATTAAAAGGTTGAGTTGAAGATTGAATATAATTTTGAGTGCAAATGAGAGCTTGTACTACTTTAGAAGTAAGAGAACTCTGAAATCCATCTAGTATTCGTCCTCCGGTACTAAAAAAAGATTTAGAGGTGACGGTAGAAATAGGAATAGCAAGAATATTACAAGCCATTTATGCAAGAATAGATAATCTGGAACTATTATTCTTCCACCAAAGTAACACATCAAAACCCTCAACATGAGCTTCAATCTCTTCATTCAAATACTTATCCACCTCTGACTTAGTAAATTTTCCACCTATTTTAGTGAATCTAAATTTTTGGTATTTACCTTATAGCATCATTTCTCCCACCATTTGAGAATTATTCACATTTGACTCACTTTTAATAGACAATTGATCAATTTGCCCACTTTCATTCTCAAGTGCAAACTTCTTCTTGTACTCATTGAACAAAGAATATAAAAAATCTTTCACACTTTTTCCCATCTGTACACTTTTTTGTTCATCATACATATCATCAAATGCCAATTGAACCCATTCTAATTTAAAGCGTGGATCTAGAATAACAGCAATATAAATGAATTTATTCATCTTTTGTGGATCCCCCAATATTTATCATATTTTTTTTTTCATTTGACATGCCATTTTGTTCAACTCCTCATCCTTACAACAAATCCACTCATTTAATAGAAGATAAAGTGCGTAAATCTCTTCGAAAAAAATGTTAGATGTAACATATAAAGAACTTGAAATTTTCAAAGTGAGATGATGAAAATGTTGTAAAAAAGTGATCATCCTCCTAACATTTTTCCAATCATCTTTTAAAGGCTTCCCACCCAACCCATCAACTATACAAAGATTACTTGAATAATGAGGATCCTACTCATCATGCCTCTTAAAAGCTTTCTCAAATTTTGCTGCTGATTCTAACATTAGGTATATTGAATTCCACCTAGTAGAGACATCTAGGCATAACAAAGCTTTACTTTGAATTTTCTCGTGCTCAACACATTCTTTAAATTTTCTTAATCTAGCTGGAGATTGACACACACAATGCACTGCCTCTCTAGCCCTTTTAATCGAACTACTAATATCTTTCAATCCATCAACAACATGTGAAGGCAATCACATTGTAAAAAACTTTAACCTCAATTAGGTAATTTTTCCTTTAGAGATATAATTGCAACATCATTTGAGCTTGCATTATCAACAATTATGGTGGTTATCTTATTAATACCCTAGTCTAATAGACATCTTTCAATTTCTCTTCCAATGTCCCTACCATTATGACTAGAAATTGGAAGAAAAAATTTAAAATCTTCTTGTTCAATTTCCAGTCATTGTTAATATAATGAACTGTAACACACATGTAACTAATTCTTTGCACAGATGTCCATATGTCTGTAGTGAGACAAACAGTTTGATATGTACTTTGCAAAATAGATTGCAAAAGGGGTTTCTCATGCACATCTCTCAAAGCAATCACGTGAAATAGTGAACCTAGATGGAATTCTAAATTTGGGGCAGCAAATAGACATAAAAAATTTAAAACCTAGCCCTTCCACAAATTTAAAAGGAAGCTCATCAACAATAATCATAAATATTGAAGCTTTCCTTATACCATCTTGATCAAATTTCCAAGTAGTTATAGTGCCCCCCTTCTCCTGAATTTCCCGATTGCAAATTAAGTGTTGTTTGTCTTGATTCTCCAGTAGACGTCATCAGACAGAAGATTGAATCAGGATGTATCTCTACCTCTTTTGTTAATTCAAACAATCAATTAGTAGATATCCTTACAAAATCTCTTAGAGGTCCTCGTATTGAATACATTTGTAACAAGCTAGGAGCATATGACATGTACGCTCCAACTTAAGGAGGAGTGTTAGAATCTTGTAATTATTGGAGTAGATTGTGAATATATAGGATGATACTCAGCCATAATTAGGAGATATTAGGAGATTATTTTCCTTTTTTAAATTATTCTCTGTGTATTATATATACCCTAAACCGTATATGAGAATTATCAAGCCGATTGCTTGTTTCAAACCTTTCTTCTCTCTTTCACAACTTTGTATTGTAATATTCAAATTTAGTAAATATTTTGTAATGAATTTCATTATTTAGCAACAACAGTTTCATTTATGAGTTCTTTTAATATTTGTATCATTAACTTTATGATAATCACATGATACATTAGCCCTTTTTGAAACTTGGATAATTATTCATATAATTGGAGTCATAATCTAACTAGCCAAATCCAACACACAAACACTTAAAGGAAAATCAATAACAACATAAGAAAATACTCAAGCTTTTTTCTGGAAAAAAAAAGTTACTATATATAGATAACAAGCAGTTACAGCTGGTTGTACCTTCAGATCACGCAGCTAACATAACCAAACGACCAAGAATCTAGCACATGAACACCTAAAGGAAAATTAACAGCATAACAAAATCCTAAAGCTTTTTTCTAGGAGAAAAAGTGATCAGCACCCACCATATAATCAAAGCATTCCAGAAAAAGATATCTCTATCACGCATTTAATCAAATACATTATGAACGTGATTTACACAACCCAATTTCATGAACAAATCACGAAGGGAAGTATTTACATAGACAAATTGTTCAAGTCCAAATTTTATCAACTGGATTTAGATTTGAATGGTTTCTAATTTTACAGCAGACGATTTAAGGAGTAAAGAGAATGTCAGATTATTTTCCAAAAAAGAAAAGGATTTAAGTTTTTTAGTTAGAGGCTTACCTTTTAGTCTTTGCTTCTAGTTAAGCCAAGTGAAGCAGTTACAAGAAGATCTTTGTCAGAAAGCTTTGTGTGGCTCATAGTGAAAAATAAGTATTGAAAAATGAAGAAATTATTTACAATTTGTTTCTATAGTTTTACTTCTCCACATATCTTTGATAATGAAGTCAGATTGAGCTAACACCTAACTGCAAAGGAGAAGTAATAAGTATTATCTGATAATAGATCACTAAGAAGAACAGTAATGCAAGGGAAGTGGCGGTTCGTTGAGAGAGGAGACTTGGAGAGTAAGCGGTTGTGAGCAAGGAGAGGCTGTGAGAGAATAGGTTTGATGTCGGCAATAGAGAGTGTGTGTGTATTTGCATTAGGTTTTGCTAGAGTCAATGAATGAATATTTTCTTTCTTTATAAAACGACGTTGTTTAAGGTGTCATTTAATTTGATTAATTCGGTCAAATTGGTTCTTGGCCGAACCTTTAACTGATAACTGAAAAGTAAAATTTTTTTTATTGAAATTCTAACCGAACTTTTTTTAACCGAACCAAATTGGCTGAATTGGCCGACTTGATCGATTTGGCTGAACCGTTTGCACACCTCTAGTTTTAGGGATGGAATTGACTTGAAGGGACTTGAAAGGGTATTCAATTTTATTTTCAAATGCATAGGTTTTAAACTATTTAAAAAATAATATGTTCTCGAGATTTTGCCTCATGTAATCATAATATTTTTCTTGGATTTGGTGCCATTGTTCAAGGAAAGTTTTAAAAAACCAAACCCTTTTTTATTCATTTTGAGGAGAATAAAAATCACTATACATATATTTTTTATCAATCTCAAAATCTTCTATCAAAATATTGAGTCAACAACTATGTTATTAGCTACTGCATAAAAGGTAGGAGGAGGAGGAGATGGTCTTTCTACTGGAATAGTATAGGCAGGCTTGGGAATGACCTTTTGGTAGATTACTGTTTGGAGGTTGGTTTCAGGTTCTTCAACTATATTTGATGGTTAGCCTTGGTGAATTTCTAAAATGGAGTACCTATGTGGCTGGATAGGTTGGGAGGTAAATATGTGGGGTAGAATACTGGAGGAGTTGAGATTGAATGTCTGGATGGTTGTGGACCATAGTATTGAGCATAAATGACTGAAGGTAATTTTAAAACTCTATCGGTAATATCCGTTTCATTTGAGCTTATGGACCTTCTATCAAAAGATAAACTAATCTTTCCATTAAGGTACTGGGTAATTTGTCTAAGATTGGTATTTGAGCTTGGAATTAGTTCGATGGTGGGCTTGGTAATTCCCTCTAGGGTCCACTCTTTTGGCAGATCAATATCTTTCCATTTAATGGATCTTGGGAACACATTGTTTGCTTTCGAGAAATCTGTTTGTAAGAGTGGGGTTTCTCCATTTTTACTGTGAACTAAAGCACTAGATGCAAATGCTGTCATCATGGTTTTATAATGAATCCTAAAAATCAAAACAATGGGAATAGAACCAGGAAACATTTTGTAGTTATGAGTTTTAATCTGCAAAACCAAACAATCAAGAATATTTTGATCTCTCAAAAAGATTGTAAGATTTGGATAATAATCAGAAGAGATTGAACTATTGCATAAACTTGACTCTATAAAACCAAGAAGGGAATCCTCAAAATTAGAAAATCTTGCATCTCTTAAAATAGAAAGGATAGAGGTATTCAAGCCTTCTTTGGTTAAAGGCTTGATCCCTACTTGGATGAGACCTATATGAATGTACTTATACTTCTTTTTCTTTGTGCCTATCGAGAGACTCTTTAGAGAGAGGTTTTATGGTTTAAAAAAGATTAAGGATTTGAATATCTCTTTCTTCACTTTTGATAATCCTTGTTGTAGGTATATCGCTCTTTCTGCACTTTGGATATTTTCTAATCATCAATTTTTTTTTTCAAAACCTTCAATAATAATTTCTTTACTATTCACTATTTCTTTCCATTCCAACTAGAGATAGAGGAGTCAAAAGAAATAGAGAGATTTCTATTAAGGATACTTGTAATTTCTTAGCAATACTTAGCTCGAATGATACTCTAGTAATAACAAACTGACCAATGGTTTTACTACTTCTCTAGGACTTACTATCAGGACCACTCACCCTCGTCGGAACCTTCACACTAGAGCTAGATAGAACTAAAAAGGACGGGTAAACCCAATAAACAATCACTCTATCCCCCAGCTTAAACCTAATGGCAAGACCTAAAGAAAATAGGAACCTTGGTATCAGAATATATATATATTACATTAACAATAACTTAATTAAAACAATTAAAAGATCAACTAATTAATATTTCGATGTGTTTATCATTCCTCTAATTAATATTTCTTCGAGTCTAAGCCTTTTATTCCATATTATTCATCTAATTACCTTGCCAAAATCTAGTAACAAACCGATCAATATAATCACATCCCAATCCACGGGCGACCAATACTGATTAAAATCCCATCCACCATCATGGCATCATATATATCAGTATCCACATATTGCATCATTATTACTATAATATCTCATTTTCATTTTATGAATGATCACTATTTTCAATTTGGCATTAGCATCAGCTGTATTCAATCTCAATTCATTAATATTTACATCATCACATTATCCATAATTCAATAAATTTATAAACAATAATCTCACCCACTTAGAAACCCATTGTCAGGTAATATATATAGTCAAACATTCTTGGTATATTGCGGCTTGCTATGACAATATCCAAACCTTCGATCAAACTTATAAACTTCATTTTTAAATCCTGTCAATCAACTTATTAATTTAAGAACAAGTATGGCATAACCCAATACTTAAGGTTCCTTATTATAAAACTACAACTTCGATTAACCTTAAATAATTAATTTATGTCATTAGAGTGTCCAATATAACTTAGCTAATAGTTAGCAAACAACCGGTTATTATTAGATTGTAGTTTATATTTAAAGGCAACTAAGTTCAAGATTTGTACGCTTACATACTAAAAGAAATTTATCATCGAAGCCAAAGACTCACCGATTGAAATTCTGCCAACGCCATTGCATTGCCTAAATCGAGATGAAAATTCTGTCTCTCATGGCCTTGCAGGGGCCTCACCGGACTTCCACAGATCGAGCATTTTTCACATCCCCTGGCTCAAAATTTCATGGGGAACCCAAATATGATGTTAATTTGTGGAGTCACTGCGTCATTTTGCCGAAACTAGAGCCGACAGCCGTTGTACCACCGTCATTCATGGTGGTTTTGTCATCCAAGCTCTGTCACCAGAATTAATGGAGGGAAATTGTTCCAAAAGTGATAAGGAATCGATCTCGAGTAGTCTTAATGGATTAGATTGCCAGAAATGGTTTGAATTCAGCCAGCGAAACTGAACCGGAATCGGTTTCTTTCCCTCATGCGAACGAGACAAAGAAAAAAAACAAGAAAGAAAGCTAACTATGACGATAAGGAGAGGGAAATGGCGATTTCTTAGCCATTGTTCTGGCCAGAATATGAATCGGGGAAGGGAGAGGGAAAGAGACAGACAGAGTCGAGCGGAGAAAGAGAGAATGAGGGGTTTCGTGATTTTTTTTTGAGACTAATAAGCAAAGTTCCATTACTGAAAACCAAGAATATCATTAAGTACAATAGAATTAATAGAAGATGGGACGTATTTTATCCATATTTGCTCATCTAATGCAAGAGAGAGAGCTAATTTGGCTGGTGCATGAGCTACCTTGTTATCGTACCTACCTACATGTGAGAATATGAGAGAATGACATTGGTTCAAAAGGGTGCAGCAATTCAAAACTCTAGTCCCCAAATCAAAACGAGCTATAGTTCTATTCTGTAAACTAAGGACTAAAGATTGACAATCAGTTTCAATCTCAATAGCACTAAAGCCTAGCTCTAAAGCCTTTAAAATTGCAAAAGACACAGCTTCTGTCTCTGCTTCTTATGGGGAGAGAACATGGGGATATTTGGATGAGCCGCAGGCCATGACCTCACCCCTAGAGTTTCTGATAACCATACCAAAGCCAACAATACCATCTGCATCAACTGCAGCATCAAACAATACCATCTGCATCAACTGCAACATCACAGTTAACCTTAACAGCATCCTCAGTCGGCGGGAGCTAATGAGTAGTCCTGGGAGCAGGAGAGCGAGCTGCACTAATGTGTTTTTGCTCCTTCTAATCAGACCACAGTGAGAAGGCTTGACCCACAATCTACAAATCTGTGAGTCTCTTCTGCTGGTGCAGTAACACGTTCCTACTTTGCCAAATAGACCAAGAGACTATGAAGAGAACTTCCACTTGCTCCGGCAGGAGGTTAAGAGAAATTGACTTGACCCAATCAAGAACAGAATTGGCACGAAATGGTGGCCTAAGTCTCAATGGGCACAGGAACCATACACGCTGGGAAACAGGACAATTAACCAACATATGTAGAGTTGATTCATTCTCCAAACCACATCTTTCACAAACAGGATCCACTTCCACCTTCCGCCTCAATAAATCAACTTTTGTTGGAAGCAAATTTTGACAAAGGCGAAACATGAAGTGTCTCACTTTCGGGGGGACAGATTGTTTCCATAGGAGCTTCCAGAGATTGTTATGAGTGGCCTCTGAAGAACCAGCTATGTTGCATAGAACTTTTTCCTATAAAGCCATATAGTAAGCAGAGCAAACTGAACAAACTGAACAAATCCCCTGACGAGTGGCTGGCCATGTTAGAATATCAAAATCTCGATGTGGACTGAATGGAATGCTACAGATTTTAGCTACCACCTGAGGTTCGAAGATGGACTCAATGACAGTAATATCCCATCGACCTGTATTCGAGTCAATAAGTTCTTGAATTGTAGCATTCACATCTAGGATAACAGGTTCTGAGTGAACTAGAAAATCAGGTTGCCTTGGAATCCAGCGATCCTTCCATATTCTAACCTGTCTACCGTTATCAATAAGCCACCTAGAGCCCTTGTAAATCAGCCATCTAGCTTCCATTAGGCTCCTCCACGCAAAGCTCGGTCTATATCCCAAATTGGCTTCCAGAAAGGGATCATTGGGATAGTACCTGGGTTTTAAGAATTTTGCTAATAAAGAAGATTCATCAGATGCTAGCTGCCAACATTGTTTTGCTAGCATAGCTAAATTGAAATAATGCAGATTCTTGAAGCCGAAACCTCCTTCCGCCTTAGGCATACATAATTTCTTCCATTGAATCCAATGAATTTTCCTCTCCCTCCCTTTTTGACCCCACCAATATTGAGCCATTGGGCTAAATCGCAACTTTGCAAATTCAGACTTAAAAATAAAATTGTTCAATTCTTAGAGCCCATAAGATCGAAAACAAGGATTTTTTATTTAATTAAAATTAGAAATTTTTAAAAACAAAATTATGAGTCATTTTTTATAGTAAGAATATAATATATTTTATTATTAATTTTATTAACTCTTTAATTCGATTGGTTACGCTTATTTTAAAAAAATAAATGTAATTTATTATATTTATTAAAGAATATATTATAATATTTATTATTCGATATAAATAAAAAAAATAAAACTTGCTAATAAGATATGTATAAAAAATAAATTGTGGTATAACATGTTATATTAGTAAATCATATATCACATTGAAAGGATTTTTTTTTAAGTAAAAGTAACCATAAAATTATTTATACGTTCACAGAATTTAGCAAAAAATAAAAAAAATCAAATTTATAGATTATGCCAAAAAAATGACTAGTAAATTAATTATTATAATAACTATCTATTTATTATATATAATATTTATACTATAAGTTTAAAATGTAACAAATTAAATCAAAGTAATCTTCACTTTTGAGAAATTTTGTTATTATTTTATTTTATTATTTCATAAAATATTTTTTTCTACTTTGTTAATGCTCTTGGATTTTTAGTTATATAAATTGTTCATAATATTTTAATTTATAAAAAAATCAGTAAAAAATTATATCTAATTTAAGTTATATTTAATTGTAACGAGTAAAAGTTAACGAGCATAAACGTAAGTTGAAAAAAAAAAACTAGTTTCAAATAAAAAGTTAAAAGTTCACAGTCAAACTAAACATTTTCATTTTATTATAGACATATCTAATGAAGTTGTCATCATAGGCATATGAATTTGTCACAACACTTTAGTTAAAGTATTATATCATTCTTTTAATTAAAAAAAAAGTACTATAACAAATTGTTCATCTTCTAGTATTATATAAAGTATTGTAGTGGTTAAGTGTCGAAACCCTATAAAAATAGGTTATGTTGATCTCCTCTTCTTTCTCTTTTTAGATTTTGCTTGATCATTTTAAGGCTTTATTCAGCAACTTCAACGGTTCTAGTAGATGTTAGTTGCTGCAGTAGTTGTCAACTATATTACTAGCTATTAGCAATTCAATTTAGCTGTTAATGATTAGTTGTTTATACAGTGATTTAAAATAAAAGTGTTCGGTAAAAATAAATGTTTGATTAGCTGTTTCATACACAAACACAAAAAAGGATAAGGTTATAGAAAATAGGACAAAAACAAGTGATGGGCATAGGCTTGATAATTTGTAAAAGGTTAAGCGTTAATAAAAATAACGTTTCATGAAACATTATCTCAAACTCTAAATGTTAAGATAGATGTGATATTACTAAACAAAATAATTAATTAAAATAGTGTTTAAACCGAATAAAAAAATTAAACACTACTCTAAATGCTCTTGCTGAATGGAGCCTAAGTGTATTTGACTCTGTTTTTAATATTTCAGAACAGAGTTGATTTACTTATTTTGAGTTTTTGGTAATATATTATGTACATAATTTATTCAAAAGCTTTACTATATTTTAAAACGTGAACTATTACTTAAAAAAAATTGTGTATTAAAAATAATCCAAAAGGACAAATTTTTATAAAAATCAATTTATTCCCTTTTTAAGTGTTGGCTAATGGGATACAATATTTTTTTGTAGTAGTACGTTAAAGGAAGCCAAAGCTCAAAGCAAACTAGATAGATATACTATGAAGAAACTCATAAGATATCATAATTTAGCAAATTAACTAAGCCAAGAGGAAGTGTGGAAAGAAAATGACATCCAAGAGATAGAGAAGATGCCCATGATCGTAACCAGTCCACATAAAATTGGATTTGCCGTGAATATGATAAATATGAACCTCCCAACTTGAATCCAGTAGACTTTGCACCAAACTAACCAGCCCCTTGCAATGATTAAGAGGTACAGCATCTGTAGTAATCTAGTCCACCACTAGCCTTTTGTCACATTCAACTAGCAACTTTGGGTTTCTTAAGGTCTTAACAAGTTTCATGCCATAATAGAGTGCCCTTAATTCAGCCATATGCATTTAACATCTACCCCGATTTCCAGTAAAACTATGGACCCATTAGCCTAAATTAAAAGTAAAAATGTTTTACAATATTTTGTATTGTATTTGTATTAGATCAGATGAGCTTTAAATACATGAGAAAATCTAACTGATTCTCTAATAAAATAGATTACATAAATAAAAGAATCAAGAATACAAAACAATCAAATGTAATATAACAAATAAAATAGCAACTGAAATATTGGAGACAGAAGAGAGTTGAAATCAAATCTGATATGGGCACCACGTAATTCTCTATTATGCCCCCTCAAGTGAGCAGTTGTATCAACAACAGCTAATTTGGAAAAAGCTGAATAAAACTAAATTTGGGTAGAGGGTTAGTTAGTGTATCTCTAACTTGGTCAGCTGCACGAATGTGTTGAACATCCACTAACTTTTGTTGAACTTGTTCCTGAACAAAGTGAAAATCAATGGCAATATACTTCATCCGACTATGGAAAATAGGATTGTGACAAAGATAAGTTGCACCCACATTATCAGTAAATTGTAAGAGTGGTTTTAGGAGGAACATGGAGGTCATGAAGAAGATTCAGTACCCAATTTATTGCAGCTGATGCACAGGCCACGGTATGATACTCAGCCTCAGTAGATGATCGAGCCATTGTACATTGCATTTTAGAAGACCCACTGATCGGAGTATTCCCATAGTATAAGATATAGCCAGTGGTGGAGGTTCTATCAAAGGGATCACTGGCCCAATTAGAATCGGAATAAACAGATAGTGTGGAGGCATCGTTACGTTATAAATGGAACCCGAAATTTATTGTATGCTTGAGATACCTCATTTGACCGCTTGCCAATGAGTTATTTTGGGTGAGTGCATAAATTGGGATAATTTATTAACAACAAATGATATTTTAGGTCGGATAAAGGATAAATACAGTAGCTTGCCAAGTATGCACCGATGTTTAGTAAAGTAAATAATGGGAGAGCCATCATCAATGGATTAGGAACCTATAGAACTTACAGGAGTGGACACACCTTTGCTATCTTGCATATTAGATTTAGTCAAAAGATCTATGATAAATTTTGATTGTAAGAGAATCAAACCATTGGCTATGTGAAGAACTTCGATGTCTAAGAAATAATTGAGAACACCCAAATCTTTAACTGAAAATCTTTGAGATATGGAGTGAATTACCTGATTGATAGTAGTGGAGCTGGACCCAGTGAAAATGATGTCATCTTCATAGACTAGGATATATATAGTAACGCCGCGGGCATCCCTAATAAATCAAGAAGTGTCAAATTATAATTTGTAAAATCCCATGTGCATAAAAAATCCTTGAGTTCATTATACCATGCCCTTGTTGCCTATTTAAGACCATAAATGGCCTTTTTTAGTTTACAACTATGATTAGGAAGATCAGGATGTTCAAACCCGGGAGTTGACCATAAAGATGTCTTCTTCTAAATGGCCTTGAAGAAATTCATTATTAACATTAAGTTGAGAATAGGCCATTGCTTTTGAAATGCAAGAGTAAGAACCAACCTAATTTTTGTTGGCTTAATAACTGGGCTAAAATTAGAATGATAGTCTAGTCTTGATTTTGGTGTAAACCCTTTGGCAACCAACTTTGCTTTGTAGCAGTCAATATAACCATTTGGTTTGCATTTCCAAACAACTATTTGCAATCAACAATATTTTTTGTTTGATCCATAGTTATCAATTGCCATGTTTGGTTCTTTAGGAGTGAATCAAATTTAGATTTCATGGCTTGAGCCAATGGACATATTTTTATGCTTGCTTGAAGTTGGTACGGGTGATTAGATTTTAGATGGCGGCTAGATAGTCAAATATGAGCATGAGCTTATGTATGTTATTGTGGCACCTAGTGACCATACCGTGAAATAGGAATCGCTTGTGTTTGAGTGTTAGGGACTGGGTGGGCACTGTCATGATTTGTGATGGGCTCTAGAGGTTATTATGGTGATAATATTGATGGTAGGTCAATGTGAGAGGAGGGTAACGAGGACATGGGGTGGGAGGTTGCGTTTGAAATAGTAGAAGGTAAGGAAAAGGAGGTACCTGAATATGGAGAGTGACCACTTGGTGATGCCAAAATGGAGAGCGATTGTATTAGTTGCATAGGTAATCAAACATTGATTTTTGGTGGTATCTCAGTAGAAGCAAGTGAGACTTGATTTTGGAAGGATTTAACTTGGGATGAAGGGATAAGATGCCATTGAATTTTCGAATAGTTATTTTTAAAAGTGGAAAATATATTTTCAAAGGAAAAGTTATCTTCAATAATTTGGACATCATGAGACAAGTATATTTTGCAAGAATGAGGGTCAATACATTGAGGGTAGTAGTATTAAAGGGAAAAACCTAGATAGACACAGGGTTGGGAACATTATTCTAATTGATGCTTAGTGTATGGTTTGAGTCATGGGTAATAAAGACAAACAAAGGTACGACTATATGAGTAATTTAGAGATTCTTTAAAAAGAAGTTCATATGGGGATTTATTTTGTAAGTTGGGAGTGGGTAAACGATTTATTAGATATGTGGCTTGGTGGCAAACAAAAGACCAAAATTTGTAGCGAAAGGAAGCTTGATTAAGAAGTGTTTTAGCTATCTCTATGATATGTCGATGACGACGTTCCATAGGAGCTGCTCATTTAGGGGTGTATGATGGGGATAAATACCTTGTGAACTCAGATATATTTTAAATCTCACAAATTCATCACCATCGTTAGTCTAAGAAGATAAAATTTTGGTATTGAAAGTGACGTTTTATCAATGGTTGAAAGGTTTTGTTGACTCAAGGGTCAATTTTATCTTAAGATTTTAATGATTATGGAAAATAAATAAATTTAATAGTATTGTATGTGCTAAAGTTGTTTTATTTATAGTCTTAATATGAAAAATGCTAAAAAAGGTAAGCTCCTACAATCCAGGATTCTTTGAAGACCTTGTAGATTATTGAAGATCTTTTAGGGTTAGTATCTTAGGAAATGTTGTACGATAGAGAGAATATTCCTTATAATCGCAGAATTTATTTTTATTTCTCTCAAAATTGTTTTAAGATTCTTTTTTCTTGAAATATTGTGTTAAAAAGAAAAGTCAAATCTTTGCTCTTTCAATTCCACTTACCTAAATTAAAAAAGATTTTAGCTTACATATTTTTGGTTACTAATAATTGAGCATTTGTAAGAGATTCACATATCTTTTTATTTTCAAAAAGTCAAGAAACTTTTTAAACCAAAGATTCAATTTCTTTTATAATGGGATTTTTATTCCTCTTATTAAAAGGTTTTTTCTTCTTCTGAAAATTAGAGGTTTTTGAGAGGAGTAAGAGTTAATTGCTTCAAGAGATATTTTTCAAAGCTCTCTCTCTTTAAACCCATTTCATTTCTTTTCATCTATTTGCTTCAAGAGATACTTTTAAGAGAATAGAAATTTGATAACAACATTTTCTGAAGTTTTGAATTTTATTTCTGTTTTATATTCTTCATGTGCTTATAATTGCGTTTCTCTCTCTATCCATGTAGATTGTTGTAATTTGTTGTGGATTAGAGGAATTTAAATAAAAAATATTTATGTAATAACTTAGGTGAAAAGCTATGGTGTAATAGGTTATCAAATGACCTTCTCCTTCTGTGAAATTTAATGTCTTGATGGGAGTTTTCTGTTCTTTGCAAAACAAATAGGGTAGAGGTTGACTAGAACCTTTAGAAATCTAGTAGGACAAAGGTTAAATCTAGGTACTGATCTATTTCCTTGTAGAGTTTGGTTTGTCTCTTACCGTTGAAAAAAGATAACATAGTAGAGTATCTCAAGATCAGTCTTGGGGAGTGAATATAGGTGAATTAGTGCCAAACCACTATAAATTTCTGTGTTTATCTTCTTTATTTTTGAATTTTACTTGATTATATTCTTTTTACACAACTGTTAATATTTTCAGAAATGCAAAATTATTGATGAGTTTCTATATTTGAACGTGAATAAGCTTTATCTTTATGGAACATTAGAACTCTAGATTTCTGTATTGTGATTATACCAAGTTCTAATCTGCCCTTCTATATTCAGTATAATTCATAATTTGAGTTATAATCGGTTTTCTAATCTTGGATAAGTTTTGTGAAGCAGTTCTAAATGTAATAACTATTCTTCATAGAGTCTTTCTAATTTTGCATAAGCTTTGTGAAGCAATTTTAAATGCAATAACTGTTCTTCCCTGAGTCCCTCTAATCTTGCAACAACTTTGTGAGAAAGTTCTAAACTTGATAACTAACTCTCATAGACGCTTTTTAATTCCACAGCAATAGAGTTCTAATTTTGTTTGTTGAAAAGTTCAATTTTTAAAAAACCTAATTCACCCCCCCCCCCCTTTTTATTGTGTCATATATAAACGGGACCCATAATCTGGTGTCACAGCTCTTGGACCTTAACTTACCGAAGCTTAATCGCTAAAACGAAAAGATCCCATGGCAGTCGCACTTCCTCTTACATCTTTAGAAGGTCAATCTATTTCTAGACCACCTTTGTTCAATAGTTCTAATTACTCTTAATGTAAAACCAGAATGGAAAACTTTATAAAATCAGTTAACATAAATTGCTGGAGGAACATCATTACTAGTCCTCGCATTCTAAAGAAAACTATTGAAATTGAAATTTTTCCAAAAATAGAAGAAGAATACACCGATGCTAATTGGAGTGACACTTTTATAAATGCAAAAGCCATCAATCTTCTTCACTGTGCATTAGATCCAGTAGAGTATAACAAAGTTTCTGGATGTAAGTCTACAAAAGAAGTCTAAAAAAACTCAAAGTTACCTATGAGGGAACAGATTGAGTTAAGAAATGTAGAATAAATATCCTTTGGCGAGAAAAAGAAATGTTTAATATGAAAGAATGAGAGACTATAGCTGAACTAAATTCCAAATTCACAAATATGGTTAATCCTTTCAGAACTCTCGGAAAGGAAATTTCAGAAGATGAGCTTGTTAAGGAAATCCTTAGAATTCTACCCAAAAAGTGAAATTCTATTGGGACTATCATGAACTACAAGGAGACTCTGGTAACTTATGACTACTTGATAGGAGCTCTTATTTCAGAAGAGATGAAATCTTCTTTGACTGTAGAAGATAAGAAAAATAAAGGATTGATTTTGAAAGTTGTTTCTAGTGAAGAAAGTTCTTTTAATCTTAATAGCAATGATCTAGCTCTTGTTGCTAGAAAATTTAAGACTTCTATAAGAAAGGTGAAAGGCCACAAAAAAAAAGTTTATGAAAAAGAAGTTTGCACCTAACTATAGCAACTTGCCTAAGAAAGAATCTTCTAAAGTGGTTTGTTATGAATGCAACAAACCCGGTCATATCAAGCCTAACTGTCCTAAACTAAAAAGAAGTCAAAGAAAGAAAAGCTGAAGCAAGCATTCGTAGCTGCATGGAGTGACTCAGACAATTCTAATTTTGAAAGTCAAAGTGACCAGGAGGAAATGACAAATATTTGTTTGATGTCCATAATCGATTCTGACTCTAAAGAAATTAGTACTCTGACTTCAACACAGAAAGTTGAAAGTAGCAAAGCAGATGCAATAGGCCAAAAGCATGATGAAAGCAATTTAAGTATCTCTGAACTTGAATCTAAAGGTGATCTTCTAGATACTTACAATAACCTTTGCATTGAATTTGAAAAGCTTGCTAAAAAGCATAAAGTTTTAAAGAAAGATTACAGAAAGTTAAAAACTGAATGTAATCATTTGAAAGATGCTTTTTATTAAGAAGTTACATGCAAAGATCTTATTATAGAGATCAAATATCTAAAAGAATGTAATGAAAAATTTTCTAAAATTCTAAAATACTTTGAAGAAAAATGTAAAATTCTGAAAATGAATCTTTGAAAACTGATATTAGAATTCTAAAGTTAATTTCAGAATCATTTTCTAACGAAAAGATAAGTTATAGCTATGATAGCACTTCAAGACAAATTCATGTTTTTGTTAAAAAAAATGCATTTTCTAATATTGTAACATTAGAACATCAAATTTTTTTTAAAATTTTGGCAGTCTTAACAAAAAGAAAAATCATAGTAAGATGAATACACCTATTACCACTAACCCTCCAAGACCTAGTACATGTTGGATACCTAAATCTACATGATCTTTTCAGGTGTGGCTAAGGAGTGAGCTGAAAACATAAATGTGATACATGGACAGTGCTTGCTCTAGGCATATGACTGGTGATAGAAAGAAATTCACCAGATTAGAAAAGAAGGGAGGTATAGTGAGCTTTAGAGACAAAGCAAAAGGTAAAACTATTGGTATTGGTATGGTAGATTCGAATCCTTCAATAGAAAATGTATGCTTAGTAGAAGGATTACATTATAACTTGTTAAGTGTATGTTAGATTTGTGATAAAAATAAAAGAGTGATCTTTGAACCCTCTTTTTGTAAAGTATAGAACATGCATGAGACAAAACTCTTTTTATGGGAAAAAGGTTTGGGATTGTATACCTAGTTGATCTTTCTAATATGCATAACCTAGACATATGCTTAATTTCTGTTGACAATTTTAGTTGGTTATGATATAGAAGACTTGGACATGCAAGCATGCATCTTATTTTTAAATTATTTATGAAAGATTTAGTTCGTGGTTTGCCGAAGTTGAAATTTGAAAAGTACATATTTGTGATGCTTATCAATTAAGTAAACAAACTTGAACATCTTTTAAATCAAAGGACATGGTTTCTATTTCTAGACCTTTTAGAATTATATCTTAATTTGTTTGGACTATTAGTCCTTCTAATCTTGGAGGTAAATCTTATGCATTTGTCATAGTTGATGATTACTCTAGATTCACCTGGAAAAGAATACAAAATACACAATGAGTCATTTAACCTATTTGTTCATCTTTGCAAAATAATACAGAATGAGAAAGCATTCAACATCTTTGAAATTAGAAGTGACCATGGAAGAGAATTTAAAAATTAGAAATTCGATGCTTTATGCAAATAATCAGGAATCTTCCATAACTTCTCAACAACTAGAACATCCTAGCAGAATGGACTAATGGAACTCAAGATAGAACACTTCAGAAAATGTCCAGAACCATGCTAAGTGATTCTAATTTATCAAAGTATTTCTAGGTAGAAGCTGTTAACACAACCTATTATATTCTAAATAGAGCATTGGTAAGATTTAAAATGAAAATGACTCCATATGAGCTATATAAAGGTAGAAAGCTAAACATTGATTATTTTCATATTTTTGGGTGTAAATGGTTTATTTTAGATAACAAGAAAAATCACCTTGTTAAATTTGATGCAAAATCTTATGAAAATTTTTTTTTAGGATGTTCTAGTAATAGTAAAGCATATAGAGTGTTTAATAAGAAAAATCTAGTTTTAGAAGAATCTATCTACGTTGTTTTTGATGAATCTGATTCTACTTCTAAAATATTAGAAAATGATGATATCATAGATTTTAACTAAGAAAAATAAAATGGATTATCGAAATAACTAGAACATCCAAGATATGGGCAGAATGAACAATCAGAACAGCCAGAACATGAGCAGAATGTTGATAATCAGGCTGAACTAGAGGACAAACATGAAGATTGGAACATCACCAGAAGTGCAATGCCAAAACCAGAAAATGGAGCTTTTGATTTACCGAAAAGAGTATCAATTCCACAAGTATCACCCTCAATAGGACATCATTGACAACCCTTCCGAAAGGATGATGACTAGAGCGTTACTTAAAATATATTTTGGTAATGTTGCTTTCATTTCTCAATTAGAACCTAGAACTTTAAAAAATGCTCAAAATGATACAAGTTGGATTCTTGCTATGCAAGAAGAACTGAATCTGCTTGAGTTAAACCAGGTTTAGAAGCTTCTTTCTAAACCTAAAAACCATTCTATTATTGGAACAAAATGGGTGTTTAGAAATAAACTTGATGAACATGGTAATGTTGTGAGAAACAAAACAAGGATAGTGGGCTTAAGGTTATAACTAAGAAGAGGGCGTTGATTTTGATGAGTGCTTCGCTCCAGTTGCTAGACTTGAGGCCATTAGTGCTTTGTGCATTTGCATGCTTTAAAAACTTCATGTTATATCAAATGGATGTGAAAAGTACATTTCTAAATTGTTTTCTAAATGAAAAAATGTATATAGAACAACCACCCAGTTTTGAAGTTTATAATAAACCAAACCATATTTATAAACTTGCCAAAGCAATTTATGGCTTAAAACAAGCTCTTAGAGCTTGGTATGAAAGACTAAGTAAGTTTTTATTAGAAAATGATTTTTCTAGAGGAAAGATGGATACGACATTATTTATTAAAAACAAAGCACCTGATGTTCTAGTTGTGCAAATCTATATTAATAACATAATCTTTAGTTCAACTAATGACCTTCTTTACAAGGATTTTTTAAGATTATGCAAGGAAAGTTTGAAATGAGTATGATGAGAGAATTAAACTTCTTCCTTGGACTTGAAATAAAAACATATGATAATGGAATCTTCATAAACCAAGGCAAATACACTTGAGAACTATTAAAAAGGTTCAAAATGGAGAATGCCAAGAAGCAAAGTACATTATTGTTGGAAGCTATGTTGCACAAGTTCTATGGATCAAGTAACAATTGGCAGATGATGGTTTGAAATTAGAAGCAATTCCAATTAGATGTGACAAGACATGCGCTACTAAGTTATGTAAAAATCTAGTCCAGCACTCTAGAATTGAGCACATAGAACTCAGAAATCACTTCATATGCGATCATGTTTGGAAAGGTGATATAGTGGTTGAGTTCGGCCTTACTGAAAAGGAAGTGATAGATATTTTCACTAAACCTTTAAATGAAAGCCAATTTTGCTTAATTAAAAGAGAACTGGGTATGTTAGTTCTAACCTCTTAACTTTAGAATACTATAAGTATGTTTTAAATGCTTTCTAAGTTTGAGTTTAAAAAACCTATTCTGTGTTATCTCTCTAATTTTTTTTTCTATCTGAGTTTTTCTTTGGAAAACGTTTTCGTGTCTAAAAAGAGCTATAAAAGATTTTGATGTGAAATTCTAACGTCACCATTAGATTCTATTTTTATTAGACAAAACAAAAGAGTCAGTTTTTATTTATTTTGTTTCTTTATTTTATTTTATCTCATTTCAGTGGCCAATATTTTTTGTTTGTCAGTTCACTCGAATTTTATTTATGGTTTTTCTTTAGTCAGTTCAGTTTCCATTTAACAGTTATGTTTATTCCTTTTGTTTCTCTCTTTCTCTCCCACACCTCTATCTTAACTTCACTTTTAAGTTGTTTCTCTCTCTTTTTAAAATTATAACTTTTCTTAATTGTTTTCTCTTTCTTCTATCAAAACACTTTTTGCCCTTCTCTCTCTCTCTCACAATAAAACCTATTCTTGTCTATTCTAAAATCTGAGACATGGCCAAATTTGATTCCTTCTCTATTTTTGTACTAGTGAGGAACTGGAACTCCTCATGAAGTTAACTAAAAAGTACAAAAAGCAAGAGAAGAACTGAAGAAATTGATAATGGAATCAAGTTCAGGGAAAGAGAAATTAAAAAGAAAAATAGAGAATTTGAAAGGAAAAGAAAAAGCAAAAGAACAAGGTTCTGCTTCTCATGGTAACGACAAGTATGTTCTATCCCCAAACTCACTTATGCGCTCTTATATGATTAACTGGAAGTTCTTCGAAAAACCAGAGTTTAATTTTGGAGAGTTATTTGAGTTTCAAGTCTGGATAGAGTTCTTATCTATGAATAAACCTAACTATGAGAGTGTTGTGAAGGAATTTTATGGTTCTTTTAGGGCCACTAGTCCAGAAGTGTTCTCGGTGAAAATTGATGGAGAAACTAGAGTGTTATCCTACATAGACTTCATCAACATTTATAAAATTCCAAACAAGGGTCTAGGGTAGTTAAGATTAAGGAAACCACTAAGGTGGACGAGTATAAAAAGGATGAATTTATAAGGAAAATCACTAGAAAGGGATCTACAGAAAAACAGAGTATGATTGAATGCTCTAATGTTCATGATCATAAAAAGTGGCGATACAAATTAGTTGTGTACTACATCTATCCTAAGAGTGGCTCTCTCACTTGTGTAAGTCAGGTTGAACTGTGCATAATGTGGCACATAGTTGAAAAGAAGCTTTTTAATTTATGTTATACTATTTGTGATAAGACGCAGAGTGTAACACCAGCCGCCCAATCCCGAAGAACCAGATGGCGAGCGCCACATTCGGTACCGAAGCACCGCCTTATACCATTACTACTCTAGATCACATATTCGAAATGGTTAGATTTTAATAAGGAGGCAAGTAATGTAAAATTTAAAAATAGAGTTTAAGGAAATTCCTACGAAAATTTCGCAAGAGTTTCCTCTAAAAATTAACTTGCCACACAAGGAAAATATACAGACTTCCAATATTATTTTCTCCAAACCCCAAACTCCAATTCAACTCAAATCATAAGCAAGAACTTCTAAAATATACGATCAAATCATCTCATTATATTAGTAACCATTCCAGATAACTAAATATATCATTATTCATACACCATACAAATAATCGAATAATAATACT
>CANUEX010217710.1:0-25646 GCA_948099535.1 Jatropha multifida | reverse complement strand
GGGACTCGGGTTTCACCATGGGTCGTGGAAAGCCGCTAGGAACTCCAACTCTAGCTAGTACAATTTTGGAATAAAAAGGGTATTTATTTTTTTTCATTTCGATGAATTAGTTAAGTACTAAGTGGATTAGTTATTATGAAATTGCTGGAGGTTCTAGAAAGTAATTAGAGAAGCAAGAATTGGTTATGGGAGCCAATAAGTTTTTGCATGTTATATGATTTTGAGTTTTTTTAGGCATTATGGATATTTCTTAATAATTTTAAAGTTGTATAATATTAGTATGGTGTGTCTTGTGACAACCAATATAGGAATTGTAATATTTTCTCCCTGCATGACATTCTTGGCTAGTGTATATGTTTTGGGTTGGATATTATTTATATAAATATTTCTAATAATGAATTTGAGGGATAAATCTCTCTCTCTCTCTCTCTATATATATATATATATATATTTCCATACTATGCACAATAAAAAATTTTTTTGAAAAAATTAAAAACAAATAATTCAATGTATATAGATGGTTGACAGGGATTATCAAGTGATTTAGTATCAGAATTAGAAAGCGATTAGCAACAATTAGACACCGATTAGCTAGAGATTTAGTAACGGAATAGAAACTGCTTAGTAAGGGCATTAGCAATAGAATTAGATAGAGATTAATAAGGGATTTAACAACGGATTAGATAGAGATTAGACACACATTGGCAACAAAATTGGTACCCAAAGAGACATACTTTTAGCAACGGACATGATTTAAAACAGTAAGGGAATTATTCGTGGCTAATTTAGCAACGAATTGTTTATCCATGGCTAATTATTTAGAAAGGAGGTATTTAGAGAGGGGTGTAATCCGTGGCTAATCTGTTGCCAAAATAAGATTAGCAACGATTTTTCTCAAATTAGCAACAAAATTAGCCATTGCTAAAGTACATTTTTCTTGTTGTGAATTGGATATTCAATAATGGAGGCTATACCCTGCTGGTTGCGACCCAATCTTATTCTTGGAAAGTAACACATGGTTCTCAAAATGTTAGCCACCATGGGGTTACTGTAGGGATCAAAGTCCATTGGAAATATTTCTTTACCCTGCTTTACCTTGATAAATTGAACTGAATCGAAGGAGAACCCTGAGAATGGGTAGACTGCTGGCTCAGGCTTAATTTTCAACAGTTGGGCCAAAGAGGGGATTTCTAATTTTCCCGCCAAGTCTCCTTTGATTGTTACCACTGCGTTTTCATGAGAAAATTTCAACTTTTGATGCAGAGAGGAGGATACTATCTTAGCCTTGTGAATCCATGGCCTTCCTAAGAGGAGCTTGAAGCAGGCTAGGACATTCACTGCCTGGAAGGGGATGGTCATCACTGCGGCCCGATTATGACCTCTAGCTCAACCACACCCAATACTTCTCCTTTGGTGTTGTCATATGCCCTCACTATCTAATTAGAAGGCATAAAATCTTCAAAAGTTAACCTTAGCCAACTAGCTACCTTAAGAGGGTAGACATTCAGGGCTGACCTATTATCTACTAGAACCATAGGCACTGTTTTACCCTTGGCTTGGATTGTGACATAGAGAGCATGGTTGTGATCTCCTCCAGCAGGGCTTGGATTGTGATCTCATGGTCTTAAAGGGTATCTTGTGAGGCTGAAATGCATCCCAAGCATGAGGGTATAATCTCTCAAACTTAGACTTTGTCAATTAAGCCCGGTCCATCCGGCACTATGCATGCTTTAAGCCTGGTCCGTCTGGCAAACCAAGCCCGATCTATTCAGCACAAACCTCAAAATCAGTTTCAAAACTAAGCTCGGAATTAGCCAGCACACTAGTAAGCATACTCTAAGAGTGGCACCTTCAAAACCCTACTATCCTGATCGATGGTAGAACTTCATGCGCGCTGATCCTCATACAAATGGGGTACGAAGATATACCTATAGATTTCAACCTAGGTAGCGGGCCCTCGACCAAACTGATTGGTCGGGACTCAGGGGAATGTGTCGAATGATCTAGAACTCCCCGATAATGAGGCTAGAGTCAAGCTTCCCTCTGAAATACACACCTTTCCTACAACTATTTACTTTTAATGCACTATATTTTAGATATTTAAATGCATTATAAGTATGCCCATGCATCAACAAACTGACATTCATGCAAAATGGTGCTTTTAATTTTCAACTTAAAACCCAAACTGTTGATCCACGCAATAAATCTGAAAACCTAGTCCTCGAACCCAATGATTTGAGGCTAGTGCATTTTATCCATTGTAGCGCACAATAACGGAGTCAATCACGGGGTATTTACCCTATATTTTCCCTGGAAACAAAAATAAATGTGGCGACTCTAACACACCGCACACAGTCAAAGCGCTCTAAAGAACCAACCAGACATCACTTAAGAGCTAAACAGAATCATAAAACTGATAAAATTGATAATCAGATCAATTAATCAGACAAACTAGCCACATACAGGGCTAAACTAAAATGAACCCAGAAAGGACCATAGTAGGGTTCTGACCAGTCTCAACGTTTCTAATTTCTTCCGTGACGAATCGACCAATGGGATCGTCCGGTCAGACTTTGCCACCACAGGTCTTTTTGCTAGTGCCTGGGAGGCGATTCACAGGCTGGCAACTCTGCTGGGGACCCTTAAACATTTTTAGAACTAAAAAATGTAGCAAGTGGACTATTGAGTAGATTCGGATCTCCAGTTTGGGTTTAAGTTGAAAATCACCTTGCATACATACAGATGCATCATTTGGGACCTTTTCCCATCATTAGAATTACGCAAATCGAGTTGCTATTATCACTTTGAGGAAATCTTTCTTAAAGCTATCCCGGGTTAAGAAAGTTGCTCACTCATCCAGCGCCCCTCCGTTCCTTACAGTAGGGTAAAGGGTTCAGTGTACCAATCCTTACAGTAGGGTAAAGGGTTTGGTGTACCAATCATTCCATTTGATACGACATGGTCAAATGACGAGGTATATACCAACTTTAGCAGATGGGACCCTTGAACCAATCCACCAAAATCATGTAATGACCCTAGATCTGATCCCTAGGATTATATGCACCCTACATCATGAAACCATTTTGGCGTAACATTCATCTATTCACACATTACATGTTATGGACCAAGAGACTAAATAGACAGTGGTCAACCATACACCATCCAGCAATACATCTAAACACCATCCAGTAGTATCCCAAACACCATCCAATGGTAACCAAACACCAATCTAGTGGTAACCTATACACCATCCAGTAATAACCTATACACCAATCCCTACCCAAGGACATACACTTGACCTGCTACCAAAGCCTCAAAATCGACCTAAGAACCTCAAATTATCAAAGCCTCAAATCAAACCTAATCACCTCAAAAGGCCTTAGATTAGACCTGAGCACCTCAAATTACCAAAAGCCTTAATTTAGACCTGCGCACCTCAAATTAGACCTGAGCACCCTTATATTACCAAAGCCTTAAACCAAACCTGAGCACCTTAGAAAGCCTTAGACCAAACCTAAGCACCTTGACTCCCCAAACCGAGGGATACCCGAGTCATGCCATCAAATCTTGACTTGTGTATTGCTTCCTCCCATCACCAAGAGCCTTAAATTAGACCTGAGCACCTTAGAAAGCCTTTGATCAGACCTAAGCACCTTCACTCCCCAAACCAGGGGCAATACCAGAGTCATGCCATCAAATTTGGCTCGTGCATTGCTTCCTCCCATCACTAAAAGCCTCAAACCAGACTTGAGCATGCCATGCTACGAAAGACCTCAAACCCTGACTTGAGCACATAACTTCTATAACAGATGTGTACTGATGCCCTCCTTTTGTTTGCTTCTACAAGAGAATGACAACAATAATGGCTCTACCTAATGACTTCAGAGCACTGATGGAAGAGATGTTCTAAGAACAAGAGACCCATTTTCGAACTATGCTGACAGAGTAGAATGCTTCCCTCTAGAATACCATAGTTGCCCGAAAAGAAACCATTCTGGGAGAAGTTAAAATCTTAATAATTGCCAGTCAGAATGGCAATGATCCTCCTAACCAGACTAGGGGATCTAATGAACAACATATTATTCCACCCAATGGTGATCAGACTACCTGTGGATCGATTCCTGATATAGGGGCCACTTTTAATGCTACTAACACCCCGAGCCAGACGAAGGATGATTCTACTTCTCTAGAGGTTAGAAAGATGATGGATAAGATGGATTCCTTTGGGAAGTTTCTGAAAAGCATCAAGAAGTATGAAGACTTGATTGATATAGATTCTCTCCCACTCTTTCTAGAGGCCTGGTTGCCTGCAAAGTTCAAGATGCTCGCCATGGACAAGTTTGATGGCACCACATGCCCTAAGCTCACCTAAAAATGTAAATGAGTGCCCTCACTCCTCTTAGTGTGACCAATGAGCTCCTTGCTCAACTCTTCCAACAATGCCTCACCGGTGTTGCTCTTCACTGGTTATTGCCCTAAATAATGCCAAGAAGAAGACTTAGATGAGATTTGTAATGCCTTCAACCAACAGTATCATTACAATGTGGAGATTGACATTACTAGGAGAGATTTAAGGACTACCAAACAAGGAGCTTAAGAATCCTTCTCCTCCTTTCTCACAAGATGGAGAGGTAAAGCTGCCCAGATGCTCAATCGTCCTTCTGAATAGGAACAAATTGACATCATTGTCAAGAATCTACTCCCTTCTTATCAGAGTCACTAGTACCTTCCAGACTTTTGGGCCCTCATTGCCACTACAACTAAAATTGAGGACCTAATCCAGTCACACCAAATTAAAGAGGATCAAGCTCCTTCCTCCACATATACGAAGCCCCAGATTACCTACCACATAGTTCCTCCCCCTCATAAAGGTGGTGAGGTGGCCAATCTGACTGGCCAAAGACAAATTCTCCTCCACCAAGGCTAGTTGCTCAACCAGACACACAACTTCATGGATCTTGGAGTTCCTCTCCCATTTATCTTCCAAAAGGCTATGGATGACAAGTTGATACAGCCCCTAGAACCCAGACCTCTACCAAATTTAGTCCCAAAGCACTACAAGCTGAACTACTTCTGCTCTTTCCATCAAGGACCTGGACACAAGACTAATGACTATAAGACCTTGAGACATAAGATCCAGGACCTAGAGGAAAGTGGCCAAATACTTCTTGTTTGACTTAGACCAAACATAAAACACCAACCCACTCCCTTAACACCAAAACAACATCCACATGATCCACTAAGAGCTAGATTCTAACTTGGCCTCCTTGATTCACCCAATCACAAACAACTCATGCTGCGCTATAGACCTTAATGATGTGCTTGAGGGAATCAATGCCATCAGCCGGAGTGCGAGACAACACCCATCTCCTCCTCTAGAAGCTTTGCCTAGTCCAACCACCTTGGCCAAGGACATGCCCAGTTCAAGTTATGGACCTCAGCTTGAGAATTTGATTTTGGAATAGTTGAAGAAGATTAAAGCGAACATTTTTATATGGGGATTGATCCAATCTTCCTTTATGCACCACCAAGCTCTGGTCAAGGCAATGAATCAGTGTCAGAGTTTGCCGACATTACCCTAGAAGTTTTGGTGGCATCCATCACAAGAAATCGTCTAGCAATAGCTCTCTATTTTTTAGACCATGAGATCCCTGCCGGAGAAGATCACAACCATGCTCTCTATATCATAGGCCAAGCTAGGGGCAAGATAGTGCCTATGGTTCTAGCAGATAATGGGTTAGCGCTATGGGTTAGTTTAGTTGTCTTGGTTAATTGTTGAAGACTTTATGCCTTCCGATTAGATAGTGAGAGCATATGACAACACCAGATGGGAAGTATTGCGTGTGCCCGAGCTAGAGGTCACAAACGAGCCTGCAGTAATGATCATCCCCTTCCAAGGAGTGGATGTCCCTGCCTGCTTAAACCTCCTTCTAGGAAGGTCGTGGATTCAGAAGGCTAAGGCTGTAGCCTCCGCTCTGCATCAGAAGTTAAAATTCCCCCATGTAAATGCAGTGGTAACAATCAAAAGGGGACTTGGCGGGAAAATCAGATAAGCTTTGTTGACTTAATGTTACTAATTCACCACCTTTTGATGAGTGTAAGGCTTGGATGAAGTCAAGGTATTCTAATCCAAATGCTCTAAATATTCATCAAATATTTCTCCTTTAATTATTTTTTAACTCCATCAATTAATTAAATTAACTTTATAAAAATAATTCTTCAAGTTTTCCTTAATATACTTCACTAGAAAATACTATTCATTAAATACTTAAATTCTCTAAAAATATTCATGAAATATTTTATACCTACTTAAATCATATAAACTTACTCCAAATATATTAAATAAGATATAAAGCATCAATAGTAATTTTTCCGGACCAAAATAATACAAGGTCCTAGACTGGTGATACTATTCACAGACCGATAAACTACTATTCACCAATAATTTATTACTTACTTTGTCATGAAAAATTTATATCTTAACTTTAATTAATTAAGACTAATCACATAAAGTCTAATTAACTCCACAAATATTAATTATGATCAATATCATTATCGGGTCCAAATAAAATATTATTTCTCTCTTTGGTGATACCATTCATGACCCGACTAAATAATACCATTTTAAGATCCAAAATTCTTTTGTCTCGTTATGGACCGATCCTTAGCACCTATATTTAAAACCCTGTTCCGGAGTTTTATTCATGATGACTAGAATTTTTCTCTCCTTTTGAGCTCAAAGGTTTAAGCTATTACCGGAAGATCCGAATCCAACCTGAGCTGTTACAATGGTTAATTGATCATTTTGACCACTACTGATAATCTATTTTACAACAATGATTTCGAGATCTGTCTGTTGTTAGAGGAACTCAGTGTCATTTTCAGTAGACAACCCAAGCTATTACGATGGTCAATTGATCATTTTGACCCCTGCTGATAATCTATTTTACAACAATCATTTCGAGATATGTCTATTGTTCCAAGAACTCAGTGTCATTTTCGATAGACGACCAAAGACTGAAGACATCCTTGCTTTGCCCCAATTAACTGGGGATCCTACTTCGTGATTTCTATCTATTTTTGTTTTTTCAATCCATGAACTACTTGCTTATGAACTTGGAATCGATGTCGTGCCCGTACAACCTCTCGTTGATCGTGCTATGAACATGAATTGCACTAATCCATTTTGGCTTCCACTCGTCTGTTTCTATATTCTGAACCAATACTTACTTGTTAGCGATGTCGATGGCTATGGCAACCTCAAGGTATTGCCCATTGTTGAAAAGATATCTAGGCGTCGTACACCATTTTCACTAATGCTAGCAGAAACACTCTTATGGTTAGAGGAACATGCTTAGGATTCGACATTGGTGTTTGGTCCGATGGGACGCCCACTTTTATTATAGGTAGATGCATTTCATTTTCTTTCCTTATTTTATGCTCTAATTTTTATTTAAGTCATCCTTGTAGGTTTTCAACCTAACGAACTTTTCTTTTGATGCTCTAATTTTTGTTTAAGCCATCCTTAAGGGTTTTCGACTTAACGAGCTTTTTCTTTTTTTTTTTACATGCTCTAATTTTTGCTTAAGCCACCCTTGTGGCTTTTCGACTTAACCTAAAGTCCAAATATATTAATTAAAATAAATAAACTACATAATTTAAAAAACACATGTGAAAATAATAATATATTTTCTAGTAATTAATTAATTTTTTAGTATTAAATTTAGTCATATTTTATTCTTTTTGTTTAAAATTATTTATTGTTAACATATAATAATAAATTATTCTAATTAAATAAATAGACTCCTAAAATAACTATAAATAAGAAGTTAATCAGGATTCAGGAATTCTTATTTGATATGAACTATCCGGACTCCACTATATATACGCTAAATATACCCTAAAATTAGGTTAATCACAATCAATCTCTCCCAAAATTCTGAGATTTAAACAATTGGTGCGGTGTGGGTGGAACACACCTTCAACCTCTCTCTAACTCTAATCTTTGTCAATCTTTTAGCTCCCTATTCATCATCATGGCCACCAACCCAACTGAAAACCCTAACATAGAGAACTTAACCAATAGACATGGCGAATCTGGTCATCCGATCACCTTCACCCTTCCACCTGTAACCAATCCTCAAGTTGTGGCTACTTTAGCCCAAGCTTATTCACAATTCACCACCGTTCTGAAGAATATCTTGGAAAACTCCACACCTGGCGGCGATCCTATTATGCCCCCTAAACCCATAGACCCACTCCTTAACGAAGGAAAGACTCATCCACCTTCTCCCAGAAATCCAGTTCACTCTCTCTCTGATCGGTAGTAAGAAGCTGAATCAAAATCCGCTCATACTCGCGGTCAAGAGGTCAGTCACACCCAAATTTTGGATGAGGCGAACCTCAAAGATATGGTTAAGGAGATAGTGCGAGAATGTAGGGAATCAAAAGAGAACAGAGATTATGGTCTTCGCCAAGACTCGCCCCTATCTCCCACCATACTCGCCGCAGCCTTTCCACCCAAATTCAAACTCCCTACTTTTCAATCTTATGATGGTTATTCTGACCTCAGGAGTCACTTGGCCACTTTCTGAACCATCATGTATCTACAAACAAACTCAGAAGACTTAATGTGTAAAGTCTTTCCGATCCGCCTCAAAGGGGCTGCACAGGAATGGTACCAAACACTTAAAACAGGGTCTATCCATTCCTTCTCACAATTAGCCATAGCCTTTAGAGCTCAGTTCATAACCTGCATCCCATCCAAAAAAATTTCATCTGATTTGATAGACCTAAAGAGAGAAGAAGGTGAATCGTTGCGCCAGTATGTGGCTAGATTCTAAAGAGTAGCCATGCTGGTGGAGAACCTGAATGACGAGGTGGCAATCAGTGCAATGGCCAAAAACTATAGATATAACAAACTATTTGAAAATCTGAGCATTGATCCCCTTGCCACTTTTGCTGAACTCATGGCGAGAGCCCACAAATATATCAAGCTAGATGAAGCTTATGAGACCCAGCAACAACGCAAGCCAGCCAAGGAAGAGAAGCACAGACCAAGGAGACCCTCGCCCATCGAAAGTAGGCACTCGCTAAGGAGAAGGACGTCCATCCAACCACTCCAAACAAGCTATACTGTCCGAACCCCATACTCTAGAGGATCTAAATTCTCGCGAGATCCCAAGTTCAGCCCAATAAACAAACTGCAATCGACAATTTTATCATGGATCAAGGAACAATGTGACCGAATCCCATGTCAATATCCTAAAAGAATGAGGGAGGATTCGATAGGTAGCAGGGACAAAAGCAAATATTGTGAATTCCACAGGGATGTAGGTCATGAAACTGATGATTGTTGGCAATTGAAAAAAGAAGTTGAGCGCCTCATACAAATGGGTGAGCTGAAACAATTTGTAGGGGGGAATAAACAAGAAGAGAGACAACCGAGCAAGCCTGATAGGGGTGTTCGGACTGTGGGTACTATTCATACTATATTTGGTGGCTCGGCGGGTGGTGATAGTAATTCAGCAAGGAAAAGAAAAGCCAGGGAGATATACTCTATTTTACCACTGCAGATAGTTAAACCTAAGCAGCCTATATCCTTCTCTGAAAGTGATGGAGAGCGGGTCCGAATGCCACACAATGATGCCTTAGTGATTGAAGGCATTTTGGAGAACTTTCTGGTGAAGAGGATCTTAGCGGACAGAGGCAGTGCGGTTAACATGTTAACCATGGAAGTATTCAAAGCCCTTAAACTAGATACAGCAAACTTAAAACCCATCCGTACTCCCCTTGTGGGTTTGGCAAGTAAACCAGTTCAGGCACTAGGCGTAATAGATTTGGACATGGAACTCTATGAAGGAGAATCATCAAAAAGGGTTAAGCTGGAATTCATGGTGGCAGATCTTCAATTCCCTTATAATGCTATATTAGAAAGGCCTGCCTTATATGAGTTGGACGCAGTAACAAGTATCAAGTACTTAACCATGAAGTTTTACTTTGATAAAGGTGAAGTAATAGCTGTGAGAGGTGATCAGAAAGCAACGCGAGAAGCCTATGTGGTAGCTCTAAAGGGTCTCCCACTGACTTTGCCAATTATGTGGATGCCAGAAGAAGAATAGAAGGATCAGCACACAAAGCACCTTCCTTTTGACATCCCAAGGCCTAAAGGAGACTCTAGCCTTGAACTAGTGAGCGAGCTAGTTACATGGGAAATTGAGGAAGGGAAAAGCATAAAGATGGGAGCTAATTTACCAAGCGAAATACAAGAGAACATGAAGGTAGTCTTGAGAGATAACATACACAGCTTTGCATGGTCTGCAGGCGATATAATAGGGATAAATCTGAGCATCATCTCTCACAAACTTAGCATAGATCCAAGCTTTATGCCCATTAAGCAGAAAAAGCGAAATCATGGCTATGAAAGGCAATAAGTGATAGTAGCAGAAATTGACAAACTTCTAAAAGCAGGCTTCATAAGAGAAGTAGATTATCCGGAGTAGCTGGCGAATGTTGTCCTCGTGCCTAAACCTAATGGGAAGTGGAGACTTTGTGTTGACTTTACAGATCTGAACAAGGCATGTCCAAAAGATTCGTACCCTTTGCCTAATATTGATCAGTTAGTTGACTCAACAGCCGGATATGAAGTGTACAACTTTGTTGATGCAGCAGTAGGGTACCACCAGATCAGAATGAACGAATTGGATGCTGAAAAAATAAGTTTCATTACGGATCGAGGCACCTATTGCTACCAGGTTATGCCCTTTGGACTGAAAAATGTTGGCGCAACATATCAAAGACCGGTTAATCATATGTTCAAAGAACAGATCGGGCGAACAGTAGAGGTATATGTTGATGACATGATAGTGAAAAGCATCCGAGCTGCTGACCATCCTAGAGATTTATAAGAAGCATTTCACATTCTGAACAAGTTCGGCATGAAACTCAACCCAGAAAAATGCTCGTTTGGGGTCAAAGTAGGAAAATTCTTAGGCTTCATGATATCTCAGAGGGGAATAGAGGCGAACCCTAAGAAGATCAAAGCAATCATGGAGATGAAACCGCTTGCCAACATTTATGAAGTTCAACAATTAAATGGTCGAATAGTTGCCTTAGGAAGATTTATCTCCTGTTCGGCTAAAAGGTGCATGCCCTTCTATCAAACACTAAAGCAGTTGAGAGGGTTCAAGTGGGATGATCAGTGCCAACTTGCCTTCGATCAGATTAAAGAGTTTATATCCTCTACCCCACTCTTGAGTAGACCCAAGAAAGACAAACCCTCATATTTATACCTGGCAGCTACGGAGACTTAAGGGGAGCCGTATTGCACAGGGAAGAAGGTGGTGAGCAGTATCCCGTTTATTACGAGAGCAAAGTCTTAAGGGGAGCCGAACTACGATATCCATGCATGGAAAAGTTAGCCTTCGCCGTCCTCACAACATCGAATCGCCTATGCCATCACTTCCAATTGCACACAATTATTGTCCAAACATCCTATCCACTTAAGAAGGTTTTACACCGAGCTGAAATCTCAGGAAGATTGGTGGAATGGTCTATCAGGCTAGGTGAATTTGATATCAGATATGAATCCCGCACAATAATGAAAGCACAGGTACTGGCCGATTTTGTAGCCGAATTCTCTGGTGAGGGTCAAATGGAGGGTTCGGAATCGGCAAAACTGAGCTTGGAAGGGGATATATGGAAACTTCACACAGATAGGGCTTTGGGAAGCCTAGGAGCTGCAGTAGGGGTGGTCTTACAAGGACCAAAGAGAATAAAAGTACAACATGCAGTTCACCTAGACTTCCCAACAACTAACAATGGTGCAGAATACGAAGGTTTGATAGCAGGGCTAATGTTAGCTTTGGAAGTGCGGCCCCCTATACTTCATGTTTTCTCAGATTCGTAGCTGGTAGTGAGCCAGGTCAGTGGCACTTTCACAACCAAAGAACCAGAGCTTGATTAAATATCACTCCCTTGTCACATCCCTTCTCAACAGAATAGAGGAAAGCGGAGGCACATGGAAGCTATTGCAAATAGAAAGGGCAAACAATAAGGAAGCAGATGCCATAGCTAAAGCTGTGTCCAGAGGAGAGGCCTTAGTAGAAGGAATCACAGTAGAATGGTTAACCTCCCCGAGCTTTGAAAGATAAGAAATCCTGATCACCCTAAGTGATGGTAGCTGGATGCGTCCAATAATAGACTTTCTCCAAAAGGATGTTCGGCTAGATGACAGGCAAGAAGCTATTAAGCTATGTCGAAAAGCAGCAAACTACGCACTGGACAACAGAGAGCTCTACATGAGGTCAAAGTCACATCCCTAGGCCTAGTGCGTAACCAGAGAGAATGGCAATTACATTATCAGGGAATTACATGAAGGAGTCGGTGGAGCTCATGAGGGCTCAGATGCTACAATCAGGAAGATCATGCTTACAAGATACTATTGGCCCATGATGAAAAGTGACGTTCGGCAGTACATCCACTGTCGTAAGACATGCCAAAAATATGATAGAGTTCCTAGACAACCTTCATCAAAACTGCAACCAATAACTTCAGCTTGGCCCTTTGCACAGTGGGGAATCGATATCCTGGGACCTTTCTCCACAACAACTGGTCAAAGAAAATTTGTGGTGGTTATAGTTGATCATTTTTCTAAGCGGGTGGAAGCAGAGGCCCTCAGCACCATCACACCAGCTCGGATCATCATCTTTTTTAGGAACAATGTCATCTTTAGATATGGGGTTCCTCACAGGATAGTTATTGACAATGGGAAGTAGTTCGACTCAGAGGCCTTCAAATCCTTTTGCAAAGAGTGGCATATCAGCCTACACTTTACATCTGTAGCTCACCCGCAAACTAATGGTTTAATTGAAGTCACAAATCGAACCATCCTATAAGGACTAAAGAAGCGGTTAGATGGAGAAAAGGCTAATTGGGCTGATGAGCTCAATAGTGTGTTGTGGACGTATAGAACCACACCTAGGCAGTCAATAGGGCAAACACCTTTGTCCTTGGTGTATGGAATAGAAGCAGTGACACCAGTAGAAATTGGGCTACCCAATAAAAGGACTAGGGAATACAGTGAGCCAGATAGCAATGAAAGCCTAAAAATTAGTTTAGACCTAGCAGAAGAACTCAGGGAAGATGCAACAACTCGAACTAAGGCATATAAGCAAAGGATAAGGCGATATTTCAATAAAAAAAGTCAGAACTAGACAGTTCAAAGAAGGTGATGCAGTTTGGAGAAAAGCAGAGATAACTAAAGGTTCAGTAGGAATAGGTAAGCTCGGACAAAGCTGGGAAGGCCCCTATGAAGTCACGAAACAAATAAGGTCAGGAACTTACAAGCTGAGAAAAATAGGAGGAGCCGAACTTCCCCGAACTTGGAATGCTGATAATCTCAAACGAGCATACTAAATGTATCTTTCTTTCTCAATATGTAATAAATTCTTCTTTATATATATAATAAAATATGCAAAAAGACCTCAGGTTTTTTCGCTTGATGCACCGAACCTCAAATCTAACAAGGGGTACGGTTCATCAAGTTTTTCCTGAAGGATCTTCACTTAAGCATTTTCTTTTTGTTTCTCCCCTACTTCTTTAAGTTTCAGGTACTCCCATGGCCTAAGCAGCCCAGAAGTTCTCCCATGGCCTACATGGCCCAGAAGTTCACCCACGGCCTACACGACCTAGAAGTTCGCCCATGGCCTAGGTGGCTTAGATGTTCTCCCTTGGCCTACGTGGCCTAAAAATTCTCCCATGGCCTACGAGGCCTAGATGTTCTCCCATGGCCTAAGCGGCCCAAGTTCTCCCATGGCCAACGAGACCTAGATGTTCTCCCATGGCCTATGTGGCCCAAGTTCTCTCATAGCCTACGCAGCCCTTAAGTTTGCCCATGAGACAGTTCGCCAAGAGATAAGAAAGCCTTAAACATTCTCCATTCTAAAAGGAATAGCTCACTAACGACCCAAGGGTCCCAAATTGTGATTACTTACCAAAATATTAGAACACTAAGCATCACAAACATGCTCGCCAAACATGTTCACTACACAAATGCTAACTGGCTCTAACATGACTAAGTAAGAAAATATATTCGCCAGATAAATGGGCTCACCAAAATTATGATCACCTAAACATGTTCTCCCTAACATGTTCGTTAAACAAGTTTGCCAAACCTATTCGCCAAACAGATACTAGCTAAGCAGCTTTTGTATTCGCTCAAATGACCAAGTATGATGCATTCAAAAATATACTAAAATATGCACAAGAAGTTGAAAAAAGCAACAGGTAATTTTCCATTAAGTCAAAAAGTTCTTTACAAAGAAGATCCTACACTACACCTACCAAAATCTACATAAAAACCTTTCCTAAACTAAACTTTACTAAGCACCATGCTCAGATGGAGCAGGCGAACTAGCTCCTAAAGAGGGCTACCCCTCTCCCTCATCATCTTCAACATCCTCTGGGTAAATCTCATTCACCCATCCCTAATCTGCATCCGGCTGCCTCACCCTTAGGCCAGCTAAAATGTTCGTTTGCAAACTTAAACAAGCTTGAGCCAAGTCATCATCTTGGGACTCCTTCCTTCGCCTAGCCTCCTCAAGTTCAGATTCCAACTCCTTTAATTGCCCCTGCAACTCTCCTACCTTCACCACTAACCTCTTGTTCCAGTTTAGCAGGCACCAACTCTCCTCGTGCAACTTCTCTAAATCTAAATCACAGGAGACTAGCTCAGCCTTGTGCTGCTCATCTTGGGCCTTCATAGATTCGGCTGCTGCCTTCAAAGTAGCCTTCATCTCGTTATGTTTCACCTCTAAATTAACATTGGCAGACTTCAACCATTGCAGCTGATCATACTGAAGAGTGGTGGCATTAATAGCTTGAAAGAGATTCTGGTTTATAAAATCGGTAGTCCCCTAATCGTCATAATGCTCAAAGAAGAGCCTATCAGAAGGAAAGAGGCAGGCTCGGGCCAACTCTCGACTTGGACCATCATCCCTAACAGTGCAATCCGATCCATACTTGTTAATGAAGTATGATCGGAGATCAGCAGCCTTAGATCTCTGAGCTGGAAGAGGACCCGAAGGAGGAGCAGTAGGACGAGCTGAAGCACAAGGAATATCCGCTCTTTCTCTCTTCCTTGAAGGCTCGACAGAAGGAGTAGGAATAGAAGGACTCACCACTGGCTCAGTAGTAGGCTCTGCTGGAGTCTGATCAGGAACCAATGCAGAAGGAGGAGGCACTTCCGCAAGAGCGTCAGAAGAAGCTCATCGCCTCATAGCTTCGACGACCTTAGACATTCTTGAACCTGACACCTTCTTAAGTGCCATGCCTACACAAAGCAAGAATGAAAATTAAATTAAGTTAGTTAGCTTAATCATCAACAAGGGCCATTAAGGAACAACATATACCATGATCAGAGGGATTAGGCCGAACAGGTCCACTAGGCGAATGGAGGGGATAGCTATCAGCTATCACCTTCCTTAAATCAACAGATCCGAGCCCCCTAACCTTGATGGAGTCAGCAATGTTGCGATCATGGGTGGTAGGGGGAGGAAGTAAAGAACGCTAACGAGCAACAGACCAATTGTTCGGTACACCGAACCCGCCATCAAACCTCACTAAGAAAAACTTGGATTCCAATTCTTTAAAGAGGATATCTTCGATTTCTTAGCAAAAATGTTACAACTCGCCCTCGCCTGAAGAAAGTAATGGTCCTCAAAAGGGCGAAGAGAAAGGTTGTACAACTCCCGAATGCCGCTAGCACTCAAGTCATGTCCATCCTCCTTCGCCAAAGCAATAACGGCACAAAGAAAACTTAAGCCATTCGGGTGAAGCTGACTGATGGTTATCTAGTAGTCGTTAAAGAAAGATATTAAAGGTTCGGATAGAGGCAGGTGAACACCCGAACGAAAATCTTCCTCATACAACATAATAAAATCGCTATCCATAGGCGAATTTATCCACATATTTTTCGAAGGGCGAACCAGCTTATACTCGAAGGGAATGTTGTATGAGTAATAAATGTCGAGTAGCTCACCCTCATCTATATCCGAAGGTATGTCAGCTACCCAAACATTTTCTTTCCTCCCCCTAACCTCCTCCTAACTAGAATCTACATCATCCTCCTGAGGCTCGCCCACTGGACATTCAGAAGGTTCGCCCTCGGGATGTTTAGAAGACTCGCCCTCTGGACAACTAGAAGATTCACCCAAAGGACGTCTAGAGGACTCACCCCTAGGAAGCTCGGCTATTATTTGCACATCCTCACTAGTAGGCGAACTCATGATTCCAATCAGAAAAACCAAAAATAAATACAAAAGAAACAAAGAAGTAACTTATTGAAACTCGTGGCTCTTAGAGAGAGAAAGAAAAAGAGAAGTGTAGAGAGAGGTGCTTTGATGATAAAAGATAACAAAAAGTAACAAATGAAATGAAAACAGTCCTTATATAGCCTAGGCAATGAAGAGATGCACCATTTAATGAAGCAACCCCTTGTAAAAAATCAAAACCTCGAGCTCCGCAAAAGCAATAATTAGCCTCTTAAAAAAAAGTAAAGTAAAAATAAAATAAATAAATATATATAATAATAATAATAATAATAACAAACAATAAATAAACATTCATTTGGACATAAATGACCAAATAACTAAGGGGAGACTACTGTTAACATATAATAATAAATTATTTTAATTAAATAAATAGACTCCTAAAACAACTCTAAATAGGAAATTAATCAGGATTCGGAATCCTTATTTGATACGAACTATCCGGACTCCACTATATATACGTTAAATATACTCTAAAATCAGGTTAATCACAATCAATCTCTCCCAAAATTCTGAGAGTTTAACATTTATTAATTTCTTGTTCTTTTTGTAAAGCCGAATTTCAAACTATTTTCTATTTGATATTAAAGTTTTTTTAACCTATATTTTTAATTTTATTTAATAAATATATTTAAAAATATTATATATAAAAATTCAGTTGAACTGTATTGAATCCAATCAAACCCTTTAGTTCAGTTAATCTCTACCTTCACTGGTTCACTGACCAGTCTGGTTTTTAAAATGCTAGTAAGAACTACTAACCACATTAGTGGAAATAGTTGAAACTTAGAAAATTCTAAACTTTTAAGAAAAAAACGAATAATATATTTAAAAGCAGGGACCAACACACCTTTGTCAAAAATACAGAAGAATATAATGATACAACTTTTATATATATAATATTTCTAAGAAAGCTAAAGTGATTCTTAAGAGTAAACAATTTAAAATTAAAAAAAAAAAGGAATTACTACACCATTTAAAATAGACAAAAATACTTAGATAGGAAACATTAAAGATAGAAAACGATTGTGAGGAAATATTTGGCACTTCACAAATTTAAAGGTAAACATTTGTTACAAAGCAATATATTAATACATTAATTGAATAATTTATTGTTATTAAATTTTATCATTTTTTAAAAATTAATAATTAATAATACTTACTTAAAGTCATTAGTACATTAATGAAATACTCGAAAATTTTAATTTCAAAAATTATTCATTTAAATTTTAATTCTAAAAATTTAGCCAGCAAATTTAAGCCTTGTAATATTTAATTAAACCCGTGCACCCATTTGGCTTGTTGAAAATCAATCGAAAATCAAATCGATTTATTGAATCGGGCCAAACCGGTTCGAATTGAACCAGAAAGGCTTAGAGGCTTCTAGAAAGCCTATCACATTACATCATTTTTTTTTTTCTTTTTTTTTCTTTTCCTTTTTTTCCTTTCTCTTCTCCTCCACGCAAATCCTTCTTTCTTTCTTATTCTTCTTTTTCTTCTTCCTTCTCTCTCTCTCTCTCTCTCTCTCTCTTTGCGCCAAGCCCAGCCATCGCCAACTCCAGCAGCGCCTCTCATCTGCATCGCGCAAGCTATAGCTCTTCCATCGCCTGCATCACATCGCTTCAGACCTCCAGCGACGCAAGCCACCACCTGCAGCAGCTCCTCCACCGTCGCGCCGCCTCAAGCTCAACAGGCCCTTCGCGTTGCGCCGCCAGCTACGCCACCAGCAGAGGCTTTGCGCCGGCCACCACAGGCTCCAGCGAGCTCCAGCGCCACCGCCGCCAGCCTCCACCATACCGGCAGCCTTCTTGACCTTGTTCTCAGCCCCTCAAAGTCGATTCCAACAAGCTTAGTCCCAGTCTACATAACCTCAGTCGCAATCCGAGTTCGATTGTCTCCGATCTATGATTATTTTGTGTGATTGTGTGATTGAGGGTATTGAAACTATTCCCAAAATTTCTAGTTGATTTTAGCGATTGTAATTGAGCAATTATTTGATTGTGGTTGTGAATCTAAACGATTTATTTGGTTGTGTATTTGATTAGTTGAAAATGAATTATAGATTGAAAATAAAATTTATTGCGGAATTTTTGTAATAAAAATTAAGAAATTTAATTAGTTGAGTTATGGAAATTGAGAATTTATTTTATTAAGTTAGTAAATATTAGTTTAGATACAAAGAATTTAATTAATAAAAATAGTTCCAAGTTATTAGTTAAATTTAAGTAAGGAATTTAATGTTAAATATTATAATGCAAATATAAAGGTATTTTTGGAGACAAATTAATAATACGTTATGAATTTAATAGTGAAATTATTAGTATATTTGATTTGAATTAAAGTATTAAAGTTGAATATTGAATGAGAAGAAAATATGTTATTAAGAAATTATGATTAGTCAATTTGTAAATAGAATTATGAATATATTTTTAAAGTTGTTAAAATTAATAAATTAAATAATTCGATATAGAGACGTATTTTATGCTTATTAAGGATTAAAGTAAATAAATTAAATAGTTATTAAATATTTAGAGATTGTAATTAAATTAAATAAGAAGAAGATTATTGGTGAAATGATTATATTTATTTGAAATGAGAATATTATTGGTTATATTATGTTGATGGTGAATCTAGATTATTTTAAAGGTTGTGATGAGAAATTGAATTAATTGATATTTAGCAATTAGATAGTGCAAAGTTTATATTAGTTTTAGCAGAAATGATAGAATGTAATTTGTTGTATTAATTCTTTATTTATTATTTCACATTGATCAGTTATATGATGAGTTCTTTTTATATTTTTAAATTATTAGATTATCTGAGCTCATCCACTGCTCCTCCAGACCAGAATGGAAATTAGGATTTGAATATCCTATTATCATTGTGAGTAATAATAAATGGTGTATAATATACATTTTCATATCATCATATTTTTGTCATCATAATTTTATTGGTATATCATTATTGATATATATATATATATATATATATATATATATATTGTTAACAAATATTATAATATTATTATTGATTATCGTATAATTATAACTGCATATGAATGATTGTTCTGATGAATTTCAATTGGATGAATTGTTGATTAAATGTATTGTGAAGTGAAATGCCTTAGTTGTGTGAAATTAGAATGAAGTGGGTTATCATGGGCTTGTGAGGGCAGTCTTTGATACCATCGGCCATGTATGGAGAGATTAGTGCCCTCCGTGTACATCTGATGATATATTGATAAGATATGGATAATCATAGGATGACCTCCTGATGGTATAAAAAAAAAAGAGAGCATGGAAAAAGAAACAATGAGTAGGCTAGCCAAACAAGAATTGGACCGGTCGACCATCTATAGGGGATCAACTCCCTGGTGCACACACATGAGAGGATAAGCCATATGGGAGAACGGCTCATCGGAGATTTTCAGTAACGCCACAGACTGATTTCCACGTGGTTGATTTATTGAAGATGAAATAGTTGTGAATATTAATATTGTGTCATATGCATGACTAACAGTGTGATCAATTTAGTGACTAGAGATGTATTTTGCGTGATTATCATATGCATGACTGACAGTGTGATTAATTCACTGACTAGAGATGCATTCTGCGTGATTGTCTGGTCATACATTATTTATTATTATTCACCGAGCTTAGTGAAACTCACCCCCCTCCATAAACTTTTCCATGAAATAGAAGTATTGTTAATCCATAAAAACTCTACTTCTTTCTCCATAGAGATTCAGTATTTAAATTTATTTTAAAAATATTAGTATGAACTATATATTGTGTTTGAAATATTCCGCATATTTTTGTTTGGTTCCGCAGTTAAAATGATAAATTGATATTTAGATATGTAAAAATTATTATGTGCTAATAAATAATCTGTGGAGTATTTTTGGAAATTTTGGAGCAATTATGACAGAAAAAGTTTGACCATATTATGACCAATGAATTTTGTATAAAATGTATTTTATTTAAATAAGTATAAGTCCAGACTGTGAATTAAATGTGATATTAAAGCTAGGCCGAGATTATTACTGACTGATTATTCTATAATATTATAATATGGACTTACTGTTTCCAAAGTCAGATGTTAATAGAGATAGATTTTTGATAGTTCAAGCTTACTACGGGCCTCAAGGGTCTTAAGTTTACCTAAGTCCTAGTCCGGTCCAGTCCACGGTTTTGGGTTGTGATAATTTAATAACCAAATAAAATCAAAACAAAAAATAATTGAAAATAAATAAAAAACAAACGAATACATTAATACATTGAATAATCAAATTAAACCAAATAAAAAACATTAACTCAAAATAAATCGAAACTAAACCAATACATTAAAATATTGAATAATCAAATTATATCAAATCAAAAACACTAATTCAAAATAAATTCAAACCAAACCAAATCAATACATTAATGTAATGCCCTAAAATTCTGAATCTTAAAATGGTATTATTTGATCAAATCATGAATGGTATCACCCGAGAGAAAAATAATATTTTATTTAGACCCGATAATGATATTGAGCATAATTAATATTTCTAGAGTTAATTAGATTTTATGTGATTAGTCTTAATTAATTTAAGTTAAAATATAATTTTTTTATGACAAATTAACTAATAAATTATTGGTGATAGTAATTTACCGGTTTGTAAATAGTACCACCGGTCTAGGACTTTGTATTTTTTCGGTCCGAAAAAATTACTATTGATGTCTTTTATTTTATTTAGTATATTTGGAGTATATTTGTATACTTTAGATAGGTAGAAAATACTTCATGAATATATTCAGAGAATTTAAGTAATTAGTGAATAGTATTTTCTAGTGAATTAATATTAAGAAAAATTGAGAAATTATTTTTATGGAGTTAATTTAATAAATATGTTGAGTTAAATAATAATTGGTAGAGAATTTATTGGAGAATATTTTGAACCTTTAGATGAGAATACTTAAGACTTAATCTTAGTCTTTCCTTTGGTATAAAAAAGATCGCAAAATTGGACTTTGCTACTTAAATCAACCAATTACACTTATTATTTCTTCTTCTTCTCCTTCCTTATGCACCATTTCTTTCTTCCCCATCTCTTCCATTTTCTTTCATTTCCTTAGTACTAAACTACACCATATTAAGTGAATTAAACCAAAGTTAAATAGTAAAGCTTGGAGAATTAAGCTACTAAGGTGATATTTGATGACTTTAATAAAGGAATTTGGAGAATTTCTACTAATTAAAAGTTGAAGAACCTTCTTCTAAAGCAAAGGGAAAAGCTAAAGAGTGAGCTTTCTAGGCTTCTTTAAGCTTGTTTTAGAGGGTAGTGCAACTATTACTTTCATTCCTTTCCAATTCTTTAAATTTTCTATTTTTAGGTTTTAATGTGATTTTCAAAAATTTTGTATGCTTTAGTGAAATTGGTGGGCTTTGATTATTTTAATGTGCTTTTAAATGAATTCTAAACATGCCTATATGCTTAAATGAAAAACGAAAATATCTCTTTCATTTTATTTCAAGAGTGGCTGAACCATGTTAGGTTAAGGGCCTGGTGTTTTTCTTTGATTTCATACTTGATTTTGATTTTAAATATTACATGAAAAGTGTTCCCACCTGGCAATGATATTCAATCAAAATTATATAAATCATATAATTTAGAGTTATATACATAAAATTGTTACACGTGACTGTGGAGTTCTTTTTTATAAATTTTGTCGTGGTTTAAGTAGGACTCAAAGATGAGAATTTGATGAGTTGTAAAAGGTGTATGGTTCTTGGTTAAGGTCCATCACTGAAATTGGTTATACTTTTTGAAAAAAAAAAAAAAAGCAAATTCACCTATATAATTTAGCGATTCAGATAATATTTTAATTTTCATCTTCTTTCTATCTATCATTGGATCTAAATTTTAAAAATTTCCTTTTTAATTTTTTAAATTTATTTTAAAGGTGCTCTCATTATTGATTATAAATATATAACAATTATAAATATGATTAATTTGTTTAATTTTATAATCAGAATTTTCATAATCCAAAACACTTAATTTTTTTTATAATTGTTAAATTTATTTTGAAAATTCAGGCGACATCGCTAAATTTGACTAATTTACAACCTGAATGAGGTGCCCACATTGGTCTACCTTATATTTTCAAGGTACATTTATATATTTATATCTTTTTATTTTGGTTTTTTTTTCATTAGAATTTAAAACGCTCTTATCTATATTTTGTTTAATAGTTGAAATGCCTTCACTGTGGATTAATTAGTCCCATAGAGATGTGCTTATATGTAAATGATGTAAACTCTTTAAATTATAAGGTAAGAGATAAATTTCAAATATTTTTTTTCTCATATGTCCCGATTTTGACCTTTTTTTCTGTTTTGAATTTTTAGTGCAAAGACGGTCATATGAGTGGATCCGTATCATTACATTTGGAAGCTGGTGAGCCTGTCAGTAAAAGCGATAAGTATGCCCCACTTATGGAATTGGACTGCACCTGTTTTGAGCCAAAGCAATTCAATTTTGCTAGTGACTGGGTAGCTAAACGTGTAAATTTATTTGAACTTTGAAGTTTTCAATTGCGAGTCTGGAGTTAGAAATTGTTTTCCTTTCATTCATACTCTTTCAATTTGATGTTTTATTTTTTGTTGATGTTTTAATGCATTCAACTTGATTGAATAGGTCTTAACCAAGAACTTTATAATTTTGATTTCTCAAAGCCAGTACCTTATGAAAAGACACTAAGGCAGATAGGATGATTAGCAATCTAGAGGCTATATTTGAATAGATTTAAGTCTAATTTGGAATAATATGTGATAAGCATCTCATTGGATTTAAATGTTTCAATTGTAATAAGAATACTTATTACTTGCCTTCCAACAATAATAAAAAAAAAGAATACTTATAAGTTTGGTTAACAACATTCTATATATACGAAATGCAAAACCAAAAACATTGTTCATTGAACAGTGTTTTTCCTGAAAAACCAATAATTTTTTGTACTTCTCATTTTTTATTATTTTTCCATTTGCCGACTAAGTTATTTTGACAGAGGCAATTTAGAAGTTGGAAGGTGGAGAGTAAAGTCGAGCTTTCAACTTTCAAATAAATCTTTTAACCATTGATAATTGTGTTAGACGCAAATGATAGGAAATTCTTCAACATCTCTCGAAATTTCTATTCACCAGTGAGTCTATCACGGTGTAATTTGATCGAAAAAAAGAAAATAATTTTCAAATCAGATAATTTAATTCTCTAATTTAGTAATTCTTGAATAGTTGTCATGTCTTGCTTTAATTCTAAAAATTCAATAATCTTTCAACTTGCAAAATATGAATTTATATCATTAAATTAAATGGATAAAAGAAACAAAATTAGAAATTCAAAATAGATTTTCTTTTAGATTTGCAAATTCAAAACGTGGTCCTCTCATATGTAGCTACTCATCTATACTGCATCTATTAGATTAATATGTGATTACATGTTTTTATCGAATATGTGAATGTAGACGTGCTCTTAAAATTAATGGTAACTCAGCTATATTTAAGAAGGTTACCAAATTGGTTAGCAAGGCAAGATCAAATTAATCTATTTGTCTAACTTTTCTATAGAAAAAAAATTAGCAAAAGTTATAAGAGAATACTATATTCTTAAATAGTATGTACCAAAATAAAAAAAATAAATGCTATTACTGTAAAATATGTTTGTTTTGAAGTAGTGACAGTTATCTATTAAATATCATCTCAAAAGAATAGCTAAGTACATAGTAATGGAGAATGCGTTAGTTATATGCCCTATAGCTAATTTGATTGGTTATTTTTTAGGATATAATATTTCATATAATAAATATTTGATTATTAATAAAAAGTATTTATTTATCTTTTATATTTTATCGATTGAATCTTGGTAAAAGATAAAGTCCATGAGATAATATTGTTTTGCAAAATAAATTATAATGTGGTTATAATTATGAGTTTTATATTTGTATTAAAGCAATATCTATAAATATTCATAGTCAATGTTCTCCTCATAATTGGACAATGATTAGAGCTGTTGAGACTGGTACATATTAAGTTATTTCCTTAGGGAAGCAGCTGTTCTCATAAGCTGAGATATGTGTGATATCTAGAACTAATATGTAGGTGCTTGTTATTTAAATAAGTCCACTGAACTGACCTACATGAGAATTCCATATGGAGAGTTACCTATGTCTATGGAATACTCAAGAGATGGTTGTGTAAGTGATCCTTTGACTTGAAATTACTAAGCAGTCTTATATAGGGATGACTATATTTTGATCCTTTGTTTACATTATTCATCATAAATAGGCAATGATTAATTGAACATAGTAGAAACTGTATGGAGATACTTGTGTAATCAAGAGAGGATTCATTACCCTAGGTAAATTAGGAAAAATGTTCTAATTGTTCTCTACTAGTATTGATTAAGAAATCCTTGCACAAGGTGGAATGAAATTAGCAAATGAGATTTGGAATTTCATTCAACTGATCAATAACCAAGGTTAAGAGAACTACCATGATTTAGTAAAGCAGACACACTCCATGCCTAATTACTAAATCGGAACATTAATGATGAATAGATATTAATTACACTGATAAATCATACACTAAAAGGTTAAGTCAAACCACTTTGACTTTTCAAATATTTGAATAGTCTTGATATATTGCTAGACAATGTACTTGACCTTCAAATATTAATTAGTTAATATTTGTTTCCAACATATTTGGAACCTAGAAGGTCACACACATAAGAATGGATATGAGAAAGTGAAAACGAGAAATCGAATAAAGTATAACTTGATTACAAATAAGTTTTGTGGAGTTAAGGATAAAATTATAATTTATATTTGATTACAATTTTACAGTATTGACTTAATTGATTTATGTCTAAAATTTATTAAGATATATTTTAGATTAAATAAATCTAATATTTTAATTATGATTTATTTATTTAAATAGTTAAATAAATAAATATAATTGATTAAATTGAAAATCTCAATAATATATGTGTAACAGACTATTTTTCAGTGTCTTTTTCAGTGTCAATAATAGTGATTTACTAGTCTGTGAATAATCCCATCGGTCCGGGACATGATATTATTTCGGTCCAGAAAAATTACTATGAGTGTCTAATATGTTATTTAATATTTTTGGAGCATGTTTGCATGATTTAGGTGGGTAGGGAATATTTCATGAATATTTTTGGAGAATTGCGGCAACTAACGAATATTATTTTTATTGTGGTATATTAAGGAATAAATGGTGAATTATTTTTGAGAAGTTAATTTAATTAATTTGTAG